>JAJHUB010000197.1:0-185288 GCA_024510155.1 Gulo gulo luscus
TGTGACAGGCCCAAGGTGCATGGAAGTGAATGGAGGGAGAGAAATTTGCCTAGTTGTGTTTGTAGGGGAAAACCAATTTCCAAAGGGAGAGAAAAGGAAGAGAGAGAGAGAGTGTTGGGAGAGTGTGGCATTGGGCTTTCACAAAGACAAAATTTCTCAGACAACAGACTGGTGAGCTGTGGGAACTTTATGGCACGGGGTTTTTGTAAACAGTAAGTGCAGCTCAATCGCTGAGGTTTTGAAACTTTGTGACTTTCACTGAAGTAGAGCTGTAGCATGCACATCTGGATAGAAGGATGGCTCTGGATTGGGAAGGCACACAACATAATGTTAGAATCTCTGGGATTGTACTGTGAGAAATCATTCCCCTTCTTAGGATATATTTAGAAGTGAGTATATTGCCCCTCCAAGGTCACAAGACCCTACAGGGAACAACAAATGGACTTTCATCAGCAAATTCTAAAGTGTGCCTAGGGGGTGGATAACATGGTCAACTCTCTTCATGTTGCCAAAGAATAGAAACCAGACACTGCTCAGCAGGAGACTGTGATTTTTAAAATATTTTTTTGGGAAATGGGCACTATCCAGAGGGAAGTAATTCTCTAATGTGGAGGAGAAATCAAATCCAAGCAATGCTGGCTCATTTAAGATCTGGTGTTCTGAATACCACATGCACACCAAACATAAAATGCAGGAAATTTGGAGTTTTGAATCCCAGCCTCATCAGAAATAAAGACAGGAGAGCTAGGAACCAGGAACCCTGATGGTATTTGCTTTTCTGTGAGAGCTGCTTGAACCGCAGGTGAAGGTGAGTTTCCCTGTCAGGGATGAGAGAATGGGGTTTTGCCAATTTACCCCACTACCAACATGGTCAGACATCAGAGATCAAACCAGTGGCCCCCTGTAGAAGTGGAATCTTGTGTTGGGAAGTGCTTTTTATACTGGGCCAGGACTGACTCTGTGCTAGTTTAGTGGGCCTCTCCCCCAGAAGGGCAACACAGGCAACACACGTCATGCACCAACTCTACTGAACATACAGTGGTTCAAAAGTTCCTCTTCAGTTCTAGTGGAAATGGGACCAGGAAATATATCTTCTCTCTCTCTCTCTCTCTCTCTCTCTCTCTCTTTTTTTTTTTTTTTGGTCTTTTTTCTTCCTTTGGAATCAGGCTTATAGTTTATTCTGTGTTTGCTTGTTTCTTTTTCATTTCCTTTTCTTCTTCTTTGGGATCAGGCTTTATTTTTCCTTATTTATTTCTTTATTTTAATTTTTTCTTTTTCTTTGGAATCAAGCTTACAGTTTATTTATTTATTTATTTATTTATTTATTTTCATTCCCTTTTCTCCTTTTTTTGGGATCAAGTTTCTTTGTGTTTTTTTTTTTCCTTTCATTTTCTTTGGAATAAGTCTTACACTTTTTAATTTTTTTTTATTGTCTGTGGTCTTTGTTGGTTTATATGTTTTGTTTTGGTTTTTGTTCCCTTTTCCTTTTCTCTTTTTTAGATCAGGCTTCTCTCTCTCTATCTCTCTCACCTTTCTTTATTCCTTTCTTTATTTTTTCAATAAACAACTCAAAGCACACCTAGATAAAGTTCAAAACACTCTCTACTGCAAGCAAGGAGGAATCCCACAGAGGACAGACCAGTGGGAAAGATCAGTCAAAACACAACAACACAGTGCGCATAGTGTACAGCAGAGAAAATTCCTGAAGTGCCAGTATCTGGACACTGTATGACCTCTTTAATGTAGTAATATTCTGAGGCACAGGAAACATAATAAGTTTTCATAACACACAAAATATAGAAACTTAGCAAAAATGACAAGACAGAAAAATTATCACCAAAAGACGTCAGGAAGATTCCAAAGGGACTTGCTAAAAGCAGATATAAGCAATATATCTGAAGAATAATTCAGATCAATAGTCATAAAACTACTAGGTAGGCTTGAAGAAAACATAGAAGACACCAGGGAAAGTCTTGCTGATGAGATGAAAGATGTAAACAATAGTCAGACTGAAATAAAAAGTTCTATAACAGAGATGCAAAATGTCTGAATATAATCACAATGAAGATGGAAGAATCAGAGGACAGGATAGGTGATATAGAATATAAAATTATGGAAAAAAATCAAGCTGAAAAGAAGGAAAGAAAAGTATTAGATCACGAAGGTACACTATGTCAGTGATTCCATACAGTGCAATAATATCCATATCAAGGGGTCCCAGAAGAAGTGTGAGGAAAAGAGGGTAAAAGGTTTATTTGAACAAATCATAGCTGAGAAAATCCCTACTCTGGGGAAGAAAACAGACATTCAATCCAAAAGGCACAGAGAACTCCCCTCAAAATGAAGAAAAACATGTCAACACCATGATACATTATAGTGAAACTTAGCAAATACAAAGAGAAAGAGGGAATTCTGAAAGCAACTCTGTAGATAAAGTCCTTAACCTACAAAGGTAGATCATAACGCTGGATACAGACCTGTCCACAGAGATGTGGCTGACCAGAAAGGACTAACATGGTATATTCCATGTACTAAATTTGAAAACTATTCAGGGGCAAGATGGCAGAGGAGTAGGAGACCCCATTTCAACTGGACCCCTGAATTTAGCTGGATATCTGACAAACTATTCTGAATACCCACAAAATCAACCTGAGATGTAAGAATATATACATCTGGATCTCTACAAGCAGAAAACTGCTACCTGTGAGGAGGTAGGAAGAGTGTAGTTGTGAATCTGCAGGCAGATATTGGAAGATAAACAGAAGAAAGAGGGAGCAACCATAAGCTGTCTCCTGGATAGTGAAATAACACTGGAGAAAAACATCCTGTGCTGGGAACAGGGAAAAGCACATAGAGCAGTAGCTGTCAGGAAAGGGCTTTAAAGCAGCTCTCAAACAGGATCCAGGATCTACAGTGCCCCATGTGTGAACTTGGGACCAGTCACAGTTTTAGAAGAACAAAGGGAAGAGACAAGCCCATGCCCCTAGGTCGGCCACTGACAGGGTCAACTGTGGCACAATTCAGGAGCTGGCAGATTTCAGTCGCAAATACAGAAACAGAGACAGTGTGTCCTGGAGGGTTCAGTGAAGAGCAGAGGGCAATTTCTCTGCTCTGGGACAGAGGTCTGTGTGTTTTTGCTCTGACCCTTGTAAGAGGCATGGAAGCAGCCAGAGAACAAAAACTGAACTGGTTTCCACAGAGCCAGCACACCCAACAGGAGACAGGGCGACTCTGCCCAAACGGATTGATGGAGATACAGTGCAGAAGGTTCCTCTCCCAGGAGACAGGCTGGAAGAACATGAGGCTGATAACCCTAGGGTCCCCATAAAATGTTAAACCCCAGGACCAGGGGAAAATAGTATATTAAGCTCCAGGTGTTGCCTCGCAGTTTGTGTATTTTTCAGATACAGCTCTATTTTAATTTTTATTTTTTTCTTATCCTTCTCCATTTTCTCTTTTTACCTTTTTCACATTTCCATGAGATATTCAATATGACAACTTATATTTCGTAGTAGCTTTTTAACTTGTATTTTTTCACGGTTATTTTTTATATAGATATGTGCTTTAGTGTAGTCCTTTTTTCCCTATTCAATATTACATATATATTATATATATATTATAATATAATATAATAATATATAATATTGTATAATTAATTAATCATATAAATAATTATATAATATATAATATATAAAGGTAATACACACACACACACACACACCAGTTTTACTTTCCATGTAATTTTGGGAATTAGTGCCATCTAACAGAACAAAATACAACCAGGAAGAACTGAAACACCCTACTTTGTCCACACTAAGGGATTATTAGCCTTCTTTCCCCTAACCCCATTTCTTAATTTTTATTTTTTTTTATTTTATAAATTTTATTATTGTGTTTTATTTTGGCTTTTTTTTTTTTTTTTTTTTTTTTTTTTGGTGTGGTTTCTGACCACTCTGGATTTTCCCAAGGTGTATCTTGCTTGGGTCATGGTTGATATTTTGTACTCTGCACATTCTCTCAACAATCCTATAACAGAATGACTAGGAGGAGGAACTCCCAATGAAGAAAAGAACCAGAGACAATGTCTCTGCCACAGACCTAATGGATATGGATATAAGCAAGATGTCAGAGATAGACTTCAGGAGAGCAATTGTGAAGTCAATAACTAGGCTTGAGAAAACCATTAGCAATAATAGAGACACTCTAAGGGCAGAAAAGGGATGGAATCAGGCCGACATTAACAATGCTATAAATGAGATGCAGTCTAAACTGGTATTCAAACAGCTAAGGTAAATGAAGGAGAAGAATGAATTAGTGATTTAGAAGATAAGCTTATAGAAAGGAAATAATTCGAGGAGGATAGGGATAAACAACTAGAAGCCCATGAGAACAGACTTAGAGAGATAAATGACTCCATGAAAAATTCCAAAGTCAGAACTATTTGGATTCCAGAGGGGATGGGGAGGGAGAGAGAAAGAGAGAGAGAGGACTGGAAGATGTATTTGAGCAAATCAGAGATGAGAACTTCCCTAATTTGGTGAAGGAAACAAGCATTCTTGTCCAAGAGACAGAGAGGACCCCTCTGAATATCAGCAAAAATAGATTAACACCCTGGAATATAATAGCAAATTTACAAGTCTTGGAGCCAAGGACTCTATCATGAGATCAGCTAGGGGGAAGAGGTTTTTTTGTTTTTGTTTCTGTTTTTTGTTTTTTGTTTTAATTTTGTTATGTTAGTCACCATACAGTATTTCATTAGTTTTTGAAGTGGTGTTCCATGATTCATTGGTTGTGTATAACACCTACAATTTGCATCCACATGGATGGAACTGGAGGGGATTATGCTAAGTGAAATAAGTCAAACCGAGAAAGACAATTATCGTATGGTTTCACCTATATGTGGAACATAAGGAATAGCATGGAGGACATTAGGAGAAGGAAGAGTAAAATGAAGGGTGTAAATCAGAGGGGGAGACAAACCATGAGAGACTATGGATTACAGAAAATAAACTGAAGGGTTCAGAGGGGAGGAGTGTAGGGGAATGGTTTAGTCTGGTGGTGTGTATTAAGGATAGCATGTATTGCAATAAGCACTGGGTGTTATACACAAACAATGAATCAGGGAAAGAGATTTAAAAATATATATTTAATTATTTTTATTAACATATAATGTATTATTTGCCCCAAGGGTATAGGTCTGTGTCTCATCAGGCTTACACATTTCACAGAACTCACCATAGCACATACCCTCTCCGATGTCCATTACCCAAACATGCTCTCCTTACCCCCACCCCCAGAAACACTCAGTTTGTTTTATGAGATTAATAGTCTCTTATGGTTTGTCTCCCTTCTGATTCCATCTTGTTTCAATTTTTTCCTTCCCTTCCCCCCAATCTCCCCACTCTGACTCTCAAATCCCTTAAATCAGATAGATCATATGATAATTATCTTTCTCTGATTGACTTATTTCACTCAACATAGTACCCTATAGTTCCCTCCACATCATTGCAAATGACAAGATTTCATTTCTTTTGATGGCTGCATAGTACTCCACTATATATATATACCCCATCTTCTTTATTCATTCATCCGTTGATGGACATCTAGGTTCTTTCCATAATTTGGCTATTGTAGACATTGCTGCTATAAACATTTGGGTGCCCATGTCCCTTCAGATCAACTACATTAGTATCTTTAGGGTAAATACACAATAGTGTTATTGCTGGGTTGTAGGATAGCACTATTCTAAATTTTTTGAGGAAATTCCATACTGTTCTCCAGAATGACTGTAGCAGCTTGCATTCCCACCAACAGTGTAGGAGGGTTCCATTTATCCACATACTCACCAACATCTGTCATTTCCTGACCTGTGAATTTTAGCCATTCTGACTGGTGTGAGGTGGTATCTCATTGTGGTTTTGATTTGTATTTCCCTGATGCCGAGTGATGTGGAGCACTTTTTCATGTGTCTGTTGGCCATCTGGATGTCTTCTTTGCAGAAATATCTGTTCATGTCCTCTGCCCATTTCTTTTTTTTTTTTTTTCCTCTGCCCATTTCTTGATTGGATTATTTGTTCTTTGGGTGTTGAGATTGATAAGTTCATTATAGATTCTGAATACTAGCCCTTTATATAATATGTCATTTCCAAATATCTTCTCCCATTCTGCCAGTTGTCTTCTAGTTTTGCTGACTGTTTCTTTTGCTGTGCAAAAGCTTTTGATCTTGATGAAATCCCAATGGTTCATTTTTGCCCTTGCTTCCCTTGCCTTTGGAGATGTTTCTAGGAAGAAGTTGCTGTGGCTGAAGTCGAAGAGGTTGCTGCCAGTGTTCTCTTCAAGGATTTTGATGGATTCCTGTCTCACATGGAGGTCTTTTATCCATTTTGAGTCTATTTTTGTGTATGGTGTAAGGAAATGGTTCAGTTTCATTTTTCTGCATGTGGCTGTCCAATTTTCCCAACACCACTTGCTGAAGAGACTTTTTTCCATGGGACATTATTTATTGCTTTGTCAAAGATTAGTTGACCATAGAGTTGAGGGTCTATTTCTGGGCTCCCTATTCTGTTCCACTGACCTATGTGTTTGTTTTTTTTGCCAGTACCATACTGTGTTGATGACGACAGCTTTGTAATAGAGCCTGAATTCTGAAATTGTGATGCCATCAACTTTGGCTTTCTTATTCAACATCCTCTGGCTATCTGGGGTATTCTCTGGGGCCATACATATTTTAAGATTATTTGTTCCATTTCTTTGAAAAAAAATGATGGTATGTTGATAAGGATTGCATTAAATGTCTAGAGTGCTTTAGGTAGCATAAACATTTTCACAATATTTTTTTCTTCCAATCCATGGGCATGGAACATTTTTCCATTTCTTTGTGTCTTACTCAATTTCTTTCATAGTACTTTATACTTTTCTTTGCCTCTTTGGTTAGGTTTATTCCTAGGTATCTTATGGTTTGGGGTGCAATTGTAAATGGGATTGACTCCTTAATTTCTCTATAGAAATGCAACTGATTTCTGTATATCGATTTTATATCTTGACACCTTACTGAATTCCTGTATGAGTTCTAGCAGTTTTGGAGTGGAGTCTTAGAATCATATCATCTGCAAAGAGTGAAAATTTGATTCTTCTTTGCTGATTCAGGTGCTTTTATTTCTTTTTGTTGATTGATTGCTGAGGCTAGGACTTCTAGTACTATGTTGAATAGCAGTGGTGATAGTGGACATTCCTGCCATGTTCCTGACCTTAGTGGAAAAGCTCTGTTTTCCCCATTGAGAATGTTATTTGCTGTGGGTTTTTCATAGATGGTTTTGATGATATGGAGGTATGTACCCTCTATCCCTACACTTTGAAGAGTTTTGATCATGAAAGAATGCTGTACTTTGTCAAATGCATTTTTAGCATCTATTGAGAGTATCATATGTTTCTTGTTCTTTCTTTTATTAATGTATTGCTTCACATTCTTTGATGTGTGGTGTTGAACCAAACTTGCAACCCAGGAATAAATCCCACTTGGTCGTGGTGAATAATCCATTTAATGTACTGCTGGATCCTATTGGCTAGTATTTTGGTGAGAATTTTCATATCTGTGTTCATCAAGTATATTGGTCTGTCATTTTCCTTTTTGATGGGGTCTTTTTCTTGTTCTCTGACCAAGGTCATGCTGGCCTCATAAAATGAGTTTGGAAATTTTGAAGATATGGTCCATAAGTACAATGGAATATTATGCCTCCATCAGAAAGGATGAATACCCAACTTTTGTATCAACATGGATGGGACTGGAGGAGATTATGCTGAGTGAAATAAATCAAGCAGAGAGAGTCAGTTATCATATGGTTTCCATTTCTATTATTTAGAACAGTTTCAAGATACTAGGTATTAATTCTTCTTTAAGTGTTTTGTAGAATTCCCCTGGAAAGATCTCTGGCCCTGTGTTCTTGTTTGTTGGGAGATTTTAGATGACTTCTTCAATCTCCTTACTGGTTGTGGGTCTGTTCAGGTTTTATATTTCTTCATGGTTCAGTTTTGGTAGTTTATATGTCTCTAGGCATGCATCCATTTGTTCCAGATTGTCGAATTTTCTGGCGTATAGTTGCTCATAATATGTTCTTATAATTGTTTGTATTTCTTTGGTGTTGGTTGTGATCTCTCCTCTTTCATTCATGATTTAATTAATTTGGATCCTTTCTCTTTTCTTTTGGAAAAGAGGAGAGGTCAGGGCCTTACCAATCTTATTAATTCTCTCAAAGAACCAGCTCCTAGTTTCATTGATTTATTTTATTATTCTTTTGGTTTCTATTTCATTGATTTCTGCTCTGATCTTTAGTATTCCTCTTCTCCTGCTGGGTATTGGCTTTATTTGTTATTCTTTCTCCAGCTTCTTTAGGTGTAGGTTTAGGTTGTGTGCTTGAGACCTTTCTTATTTCTTCAGAAAGGCTTGTAATGATATATACTTTCTTCTCAGGACCTTCTTTGTTGTGTCTAAAGATTTCCAACGGTTGTGTTTTCATTTTCATTTGTTTCCATGAATTTTTAAAATTCTTCTTTAATTTTCTGGTTGACCCACTCATTTTTTAGTAGGATGCTCTTTAGTCTTCATGTATTTGAGTTCTTTCCAATTTTCCTCTTGTGATTGAGTTCTAGCTTCAGAGCATTGTGGTCTGAAAATATGCAGGAATGATCCCAATATTTCTGTATCAGTTGATGCCTAACTTGTGACCCAGGATGTGATCTATTCTGGAGAATGTTCCATGTTCACTAGAGAAGAATGTGTATTCTCTTGCTTTGGGATAGAATGTTCTGAATACATCTTGATGTCTATCTGGTCCTGTATGTCATTTAAAACCCTTATTTCCTTGTTGATCTTTTGCTTAGATGATCTGTCCATTTCAATGAGGGGGGTGTTAATGTCTGCTACTATTGTATTATTGGCAATGTGTTTCTTTGATTTTGTTGTTAATTGATTTATATAATTGGTTGCTCCCATGTGAAGGTCATAAATATGTAAAATTGTTAGATCTTCTTATTGGATAGATGTTTTAAGTATGATATAGTGTCCTTCCTCATCTCTTATTATAGTCTTTGGCTTAAAATATAATTGATCTGATATAAGGATTGCCACCCCAGCCTTCTTTTGATGTCCATTAGCATGGTAAATTGTTTTCCACCCCCTCGCTTCAAATCTGGAGGAGTCTTTGGTTCTGAAATGAGTTTCATGTAGACAGCATATTGGTGGGTCTTTATTTTTTATTCATTCTGATATACTGTGTCTTTTGATTGATGCATTTAGCCCATTTACACTCGGGGTAACTATTGAAAGATATGAATTTAGTGCCATTGTATTGCCTGCCAGGTGACTGTTACTGTATATTGTCTCTGTTCCTTTCGTGGTCTACTACTTTTAGGCTCTCTCTTTGGTTAGAGGACCCCTTTCAATATTTACTGTAGGGCTGGTTTAGTGTTTGCAAATTCTTTCAGTTTTTGTTTGTCCTGGAAGCTTTTTATTTCTCCTATTTTCAATGACAGCCTAGCTGGATATAGTATTCTTAGCTTCATATTTTTCTCTTTCAGTGTTCTGAATATATCATGCCAGTTCCTTCTGGCCTGACAGGTCTTTGTGGATAAGTCTGCTGTCAATCTAATATTTCTACCATTGTAGGTTACAAACTTTGTGTCCTGAGCTGCTTTCAGGATTTTCTTTTTGTCACTTAGTCTTGTAAGTTTTACTATTAGATGATTGGGTGAGGACCTATTTTTATTGATTTGGGGGGGCGGTTCTCTGTGAATCCTGGATTTTGATGCTTGTTCCTTTTGACATATTAGGGAAATCCTCTACTATAATCTGCTCCAATATACCTTCTGCCCCCCTCTCTCTTTCTTCTTCTTCTGGGATCCCATTTATTCTAATATTGTTTCATCTTATGTTATCACTTATCTCTCAAATTCTCTTCTCTTGGTCCAGTAGTTGTTTGTCTCTCTTTTTCTCAGCTTCTTTATTCTCCATCATTTGGTCTTCTATATTACTAATTCTCTCTTCTGCCTCATTTATCATAGCAGTAAGAGCCTCCATTTTTTATTGTAGCTCATTAACAGCTTTTTAAAAAAGATTTTGTTTATTTATTTGACAGACAAAGATCACAAGTAGGCAGAGAGGCAGACAGAGAGAGAGGAGGAAGCAGGCTCCCGGCTAAGCAGAGAGCCCGATGTGGGGCTCGATCCCAGGACCCTGGAATCAAGACCCGAACTGAAGGCAGAGGCTTAACCCACTGAGCCACCCAGGTGCCGCCATTAACAGCTTTTTAAAAAATTTCAACTTGGTTAGATTTTAGCTATTTTATTTCTCCAGAACGAGATTTTATTTCTCCAGAAAGGGATTCTCTAGTATCTTCTATGCCTTTTTCGGGCCCAGCTAGCACCTTGATAATCATCATTCTGAACTCAATTTCTGACACATTACCAATGCCCATATTGATTAGGTCCCTAGCTGTTGGTACTGCCCGCCCCCCCTTTTTTTTTTGCCCCTTTGTCTTTTTTGTGGTGAGTTTTCCTCTTTCTCATTTTATCCAGATAAGAATATATGAACGAGAGGATAAAATACTAAAAAGGTTGCAAAGAAACCCCCAAAATATGCACTAACCAAATCAGAAGATTACTGAAACTGGGGGGAGAAGAAAGGGGAAAAAGAAGTAAATATATTATATATAATATAATTATATTATAATTATGTATATGATTTTGGGTATATTCTAGTCCCTTAGAAGAAACTACCTCCCAAAATTTTAAAGAAAGAAAAACTTACAAATATACAAAAATAAGGGTAAACATGAGAAGGCATGGAATATGACTGGAAAGACTAAAATTTAAAAAAAAGATTCTAAAAAAGGAATTTATAAGATGGTTGGAAATAGCAAAACAAAAACAAAAAGGAGAGAATGTGATCAGGCTGGAGACTAGAACAATGCCATGTGCTAGATTTAGGATATATTTTGATCTATTAGAAGAAATTGTTTCCCAAAATTTTAAAGAAAAAAAAATCCTATATGTATAAAAAAATGCTAAATACAATGAAGTGATAAAATATGACTATAGCAATGAAAATTTATTTTTTTAAAGTTATTATTTGGGTGCCTGGGTGGCTCAGTGTGTTAAAACCTCTGCCTTCAGCTCCGGTCATGATCCCAGGGTCCTGGGATCGAGCCCTGCATCAGGCTCTCTGCTCTGCAAGGAGCCTTCTTCCTCCTCTCTCTGCTTGCTTCTCTGCCTACTTGTGATCTGTCAAATAAATAAATAAATAAAATATTTTTTAAAAAGTTATTGTTAAGATTAAATAGTTAAAAACATTAAAAGAGGAAAGAGGTAAAGTTAAAAAAGTAGAATAAGAAGAAAAACAAATTTAAGAAAATTAACTTTGCAAGACTAAAGGATCATGGGGAAAAAAAAAAAAAACATGTATTCTATTCTTTGCTTTCCCCTAGCTCTGGAGTTCCACAGTTCTCATTGATCAGTTATCTTTGTCTTGGCCGGAAGTTCTTGCTGATCTTCTTGGGGAGGGGACTGATGCAGTGATTGCTAAATGTCTTTTCCCCAGGCAGAATTGCACCACTCTTCTCAGGGGCCAGGCTAAGTAATCTGCTCAGGTTTGCACTCGGTAACTTTTGTTCTTTGAATGTTTTACGTAGAGCTATGGAGGATGAGAATGCAAATGGCAGCTTCCCAATATCCTGCTCAGAGGAGCCGAGAGCTTGGGTCCCCACTCCTCAGTGCAACCTCAGAGAGAAGCAGTCAATCCCTCCTGTCTCCCCCATCTCCAGCCACACTCCATGCCCATGTGGCCAAGACTGAGTGTTTCTATCTCTGGTGCACAGCCCGTTTGGAGTCTCCAAACTCAGCAGATTCCTGCCACTCACTCCCACACCACTCCTCCTGGAAGGGGAAGGAGGGGCTCTCTCCAGATCGGCCACTTGTGGGGTCCCTGCTTGAAGATCAGTGGCCTGATTGTGCTTTGGATCATGGTATAAGGTAACTCCAAGCTGAGAGCTCACTCCTCATCTCCACCTTTGTAGCCAGCTTCCCTGTTCTGATATCTGGCAGCTTTGCCACACTCAGACATCCCTTATCTTTCTGTGACCCTGGGGGTCCTAAGAGCACACTGTCCCCATGAGGGCTCCACCCTTGGTTAGCCTCTGGAGTGATGTCCCTCAGTGGCGAAGACTTCTAAAATTCTGATTTTGTGCTCTGCTGCTCCACCACTTGTCTGAAGCCGGCCCCTCCCCCTGCGTTCTACCTTCCCGTCACTTCAGATTCACTTCTCCATATGTTCTACCTTCCAGAAAGTGGTTTATTTTCTTTTTCTAGAGTTGCTGCTCTTCTTCCCTTCTATCTTGTGTTGATTTTGTAGGTGTTCTGAATGGTTTGATAACTATCTAACTGAGCTCCTGGGACCTAATGATATTTCAGTCAGCTACTTCTCTGCCATCTTTCTTCCTCTCCCGGGGAGAGGGATTTCTTACATATGGAGGGAGGAATATCAGAATAATGTCAGACCAGTCCACAGAGACCTGGAAAGCAAAAAAGGACTGGAAAGACATAATCAGGGTACAAAATGAGAAGAACATGCAGTCAAGAATATTTTATCCACAAAGGCTGTCATTCAGAATGAACAGAGAGAAAAAGAGCTTCCAGGATGGGCAGAAATGTAAAGAATAGGTGACCACCAAGACAGCCCTGCAAGGAATATTAGGGGGGATTCCATAAAAGAAGAAAGACCCCAAGAGTAATGTAGACTAGAAATATACAAAGACAGTTTATAGAATCAGGGACAGTACAGGCAATATGATGGCACTAAATACATCTTTCAGTACTTACTGTCAATGTGAACAGCCTAAACCCTCCCATGAAACAGCACAGGGTTGCAGATTGGATACAAAGACAGGACTCATTCAAATGCTTTCTACAAGAGATTCATTTTGAAGCTACAGATACCTCCAGATTGAAAGTGAGGGAATGGAGAACAATTTGTCATGACAACAGACCCCCAAAAGAAAGATGGGGTAGCAATTCTCATTTCAGACAAATAAGATTTTAAACTAAAGACTGTAGTAATAAATGTAGAGGGACACTATATCGTATTTAAAGAGTCTATCCAGAGAGAGTCAAGTATCATATGGTTTCACTTATTTGTGGAGCATAACAAATAATATAGAGGACAAGGGGAGATGGAGAGGAGAAGGGAGTTGAGGGAAATTGGAAGGGGAGGTGAACCATGAGAGACTATGGACTCTGAAAAACAACCTGAGGGTTTTGAAGGGGCGGGGGGTGGGAGGTTGGGGGAACCAAGTGGTGGGTATTAGGGAGGGCACGGATTGCATGGAGCACTGGGTGTGGTGAAAAAACAATGAATACTGTTATGCTGAAAATAAATATTAAAAAAAATAAATAAAATAAAGAGTCTATCCAGCATGAAAATCTAACAGTTGTAAATGTTTATATGCCCAACATGGGGGCAACTAATTACATAAGCCAGCTGTTGAAAAAATAGTCATATTGATATTAATCCATTAATAGTAGGGGCCCTTAACACTCCACTCCGAACAATGGACAGTTCATCTAAGAAGATTAATAAAGAAACAAGAGCTTTTAATGACACATTGGGCCAGATGGACCTTATAGATATATGTAGATCATTCCACCCTAAAACAACAGAATACTCATTCTTCTCAAGTACACACAGAACTCTTTCCAGAATAGACCACATACTGGGTCACAAATCAGGTCTCAACCCATACCAAAAGATTGAGATTATTCCCTGCATATTACCAGACAACAATGCTTTGAAATCAGAACTTAATCACAAGAAGTATTTGGAAAGAATTGAAACACTTGTACTTTAAAGAACATCCTGATAAAGAAAGAGTGGTTTAACCAGGAAATTAAAGTAGAACTTAAGCAATTCATGGAAACTAATGAAAATGAAAATATATTAGTCCACAACCTATGAGATACTAGAAAGTCAGTCTTAAGGGGGAAATACATACCCATCAAATCCTCTCTCAAAAAAGTAGAAAAATCGCAAATACACAAGTTAAACTTGCACATATAGAAGCTGCAGAAAGGAACCATAAAGAAAATGTTGAAAAAGAAAAACAAAGCTGAGGGCATCATGTTGCTGATTCCAAGCTTTAGTAGAAATCTGTGATCAACAAGACAGCATGCTACTGGCACAAGAAGAGACACAGACCAATGGAACAGAATAGAGAGCCCAGATATGGACCCTCACCTCTATGGTCAAATAATCTTCAACAAGGCAGGAAAAAATATTCACCGGAAAAAAAGAGTCTCTTCAATAAATGATGCTGGGAAAATTGGACAGCTATGTACAGAAGAAGGAAACTTGACCATTCTCTTTCACCGTACAGAAAGATAAACTCAAAATGGATGAAAGACCTCAATGTGAGATAGGGATCCATCAAAATCCTAGAGGACAACATAGGCAGTAACCTCTTTGACATTAGACACAGTATATTCTTTCAAGACACGTCTCCAAAGGCAAGGGAAACAAAAGCAAAAATGAACTTTTTGGACTTCATCAAGATCAAAAGCTTCTACACAGCAAAGGAAACCATTCACAAAACAAAGAGGCAACCCATGGAATGGAGAAGATATTTGCAAATGACACTCACAATGAAATTCACAAATTAAATTTGCAAATACACTACAGAAAAAGGGTTGCTATTCAAGATCTGTAAAGAACTTCTCAAACTCAACACCCAAAAACACTGATAATCAAGTCAAAGTAAAAAAAAAAAAAAAGGCAGAAGACATGAACAGACAATTTTCCAAAGAAGACATGCAAAATACTAACAGACATATGAAAAAATGTTCATCCTCATTAGCCATCAGGAAAATTCAAATCAAAACCACGTTGAGATACCAAATTATACCAGTTAGAATAGCAAAATATAGCAAGCCAAGAAACAACAAATGTTGAAGAGGATGTGGGGAAAGAACCCTCTTACACTTTTGGTGGGTGGGAATGCAAGTTGATGCAGCCACTTTGAAAACCAGTGTGGGGATTCCTCAAAAAATTTAAAAATAGAGCTACCCTATGACCTGTTAATTTCACTACTCGGTATTTACCCCAAAGATACAGATGTAGTGAAAAGAAGGACCATATGTACCCCACTGTCCATAGCAGCAATGTCCACAATAGCCAAACTGTGGAAAGAGCTGAGATGCCCTTCAACAGATGAATGGATAAAGATGTGTTATTAAGGAGGGCATGCATTGCATGGGTGCACTGTGTGTGGTGCATAAATAATGAATCGTGGAATATTGAAAAAATAAGTAAAATTGGAGAGAAAAGATGGCGGGGAAGTAGAAGGAGGCGCCTTTTAAACCTGTACCCTAAAGTGAGCTGATTACCTACCAAAGAACTCCGATCACCCATGAAATCAGCCTGAGATCAGAATTATACACGTCTGGGCAGAAGACGCCAGTGGGCAGGTAAAGTGGAGTGGGAAGGTCAGACTGATATCGGAAGATAAACAAAAGGGGGAGGGAGCCACCAGAGGCAACCGATTGGAAAATAATACGCCAATACGAGAGGGCCCTGTGTCTGGGGACCAGCATTAACTTGGAGTCTGGTTGAAAACACTCAAAAGAGCAAAGGATCGTGGGGGGAAATTGTGGGAATTGGGGCGGCTAGGGACAGGGGCTTCAGTCCCCAGACCCAGGACAGCCTCCCCTGGCGCTGAGCCAGAGAGTGCGGTGGAGAAACCAGGTCTTGGTCCCTGAGTCGCCATCGCTCCTGAGAACGAGTGGAGTCCGGCTCCCGTGAGGGGCTGGGAGCCACACCAGACGGCAGAAAGCCCACCTTGCCTGAGATGCGCACGCGCCTCACCCTCCCCTGAGAGAGGTGCACGAACGCCCAGCCTGGTGTTCTGGGACCCACACCGTTCTAGAGCTGGAGACGCCTGTGCCCCACACCCTCCCCTGGGAGAGGTGCGTGCAGGCCCGGCGCTCTTAGACCAGGAAAGAATAGGCAGTCCCAGCCCCGGCCCACGAGAAAATCTCAGTGTGCGATCTCTGCTTGGAACCTCTCTGGCGGTCTGGAGCTGCCCAGACAGCCGCCGCTGCTCTGGTTTTCTATACAAGCAGGAGATCCTGTGTCCCCAGGGACAGCAACTCAGAACCTGCTCTGCCAGCGGCCCAGCGGCTACAGCACCTGCAGGGGAGCAGACTGAGGCTTCTCTCTGAGAGGGAGGTCGGGGTGCAGTTTGTTTTCCTCTAAACCTCCAAAAACCATCAAAAGCTGTCAAGGCGAGAAAAAAGAAGTGAACAAACATAAAAACCTCCAGAGAACAAAAGCCTGAAAAAACTGTTTTCCTCAGAGCCCACCCCCTTGAGGGGGGCTGGAGGACTTAACTCAGGGAACATCATTGTCTGAAAACCGACGTGGCAGCCCCCTCCCCCAGAAAACAAATCAGGAAAGAAAAAAAAAAAAACACTACAAGAGAACTACCACCAATACTTCATAGATACAACTTTTATTTTTAACTCATTCCCACTATTCGGGTTCATGTTTTTTCTTTTTCTATAGATAATTTTTTAACCTATTTACCATCACAGTGAGATGTCCAGTACATCAAATTCCATAATAAACTTCTAACCTGAATTTTTTGATACATACACATGTGTTTTTCTTTTGCTTTTCTATTTTTTTAATTTTTCAAAAAAATTTTAGTTTAGTTTAGTCCAGTTTATTCTTTTTTTATTTTTATTTTCTAATATTCATATAGAGTTAAACTTCAAGGTAACCCCCTTTCTCCAATCAATGCTACCCCTATAGGTAAACCAATTTTTAATCCCCCTTTATCTTAGCAAAGTTGAGTCCTCTAACAAAGATATCAAGATACATCCAGGAAGAATCAAAATAACCTTCCTTGCCCACACTGAGAATCTATAACCATGCTCCCATCTTTTTCTTCTGCCAGTGTCTCTGGGTATTTATGTTTGTCCTGAGAGTATATAAATATTATACTTGGGGTTCTTTTTGACGAGGTTCTTACTTTTTTTGCTTATATATATATATTTTTTTTTTCTCTCATCATATACTTTTATCAGTCTTTTTGTTTGTCTGTTTTTGTTTGTATACATCATAAATCTTACCCTGGGGCCCATTTGGGCTGAACCTTCTCTTTTATCTTCCCTTTTTTTCCTGTCTCTCTCTCTCTCTCTCTTTTTCTTTTTCTTTTCTTTTTTCTCTCATTTGGGTTGGGAATCCTGAGTGCTCAGAAGCATTCCAGGGTGCACCTTGACTGCGCCACGGTCGATACATCCAGCTACATCTGTCCAGTCATCTCTCACCAAAATGACTAGGAGGAGGAATCCCCAACAGAAGAAAAATACAGAGGATGGGCCTTCTGCAACAGAGCTAACGGCTATCAACGTAGACAATATGTCGGAAAGAGAATTCAGGCTAACAATTATCCAGGCAATAGCTAGGCTGGAGAAAGCCATGGATGACCAAACGGAATTGATTAAGGCAGAACTGAAAGCAACCAGGGATGATGTTCATAATGTTAGGGCAGAGCTGAAGGCCACCAGGAATGAGGCTCACAATGCTCTCAATAAGTTCCAATCTAATCTAAATTCTCTAAAAGCTAGGGTAACTGAGACAGAAGATAGAATTAGTGATCTGGAGGACAAACAGATAGAGAGAAAGGATCAGGAGGAAGCCTGGAACAAACAGCTTAGAAGCCATGAAAACAGAATCAGGGAAATAAATGATGCCATGAAACGTTCCAACGTCAGAATTATTGGAATCCCTGAAGGGGAGGAGAAAGAAAGAAGTCTAGAAGATATAGTGGAACAAGTTCTTCATGAAAATTTTCCCAATCTGGCAAATGGAACAAGTGTTCACGTACTAGAGGCAGAAAGGACTCCCCCCAAGATTATAAATTCCAAAAAAATATCCAGGCACCTCATAGTAAAATTGAGGAATCATAATTGTAGATACAATCTCTTGAAAGCCGCCAGGACAAAGAAGCTCCTTACGTACAGAGGAAAGCCTATCAAAATAATGTCAGACCTGTCCACAGAGACCTGGGAAGCCAGAAAGGGCTGGCAAGATATATTCAGGGCACTAAATGAGAAGAACATGCAGCCAAGAGTACTTTATCCAGCAAGACTGACATTCAAAATGGATGGAGAGATCAAGAGTTTCAAAGACCAGCAAGGCTTAAAAGACTATGCAACCACCAAGCCGACACTGCAGGAAATATTAAGGGGGGTTCTATAAAAGAGGAAAAACCCTAAGAATAGCATTGAACAGAAATATAGAGACAATCGACAGAAAGAAAGACGTCAAAGATAACACAATGTCAATAAAAACATATCTCTCAATAATCACTCTCAATGTGAATGGCCTAAACAAGCCCATAAAACGAGACAGGGTTTCAGATGGCTAAAACGACAGGACCCATCCATATGTTGTCTACAAGAGACCCATTTTGAACCTAAAGATACACCCAGACTGAAAGCGAAGGGATGGAGAAGCATTTTTCATGCCAATGGGCCTCAAAAGAAGGCCTGGGAGGAGACAAGATGGCGGGGAAGTAGGAGGAGGCGCCTTTTCAACCTGTACCCTAAAGTGAGCTGATTACCTACCAAAGAACTCCGATCACCCATGAAATCAGCCTGAGATCAGAATTATACACGTCTGGATCTCTACGGGGGGCAGAAGACGCCAGTGGGCAGGTAAAGTGAGTGGGAACGTTGGACTGATATCGGAAGATAAACAAAAGGGGGAGGGAGCCACCAGAGGCGACTGATTGGAAAATAATACCCCAATACGAGAGGGCCCTGCGTCTGGGGACCAGCATTAACTTGGAGTCTGATTGAAAGCACTCAAAAGAGCAAAGGATCGTGGGGGGAAATTGTGGGAATTGGGGCGGCTAGGGACAGGGGCTTCAGTCCCCAGACCCAGGACAGCCTCCCCTGGCGCTGAGCCAGAGAGTGCGCAGAGAAACCAGGTCTTGGTCCCTGAGCGCCAGCGCGCCGGAGAACGAGTGGAGTCCGGCTCCCATGAGGGGTTGGGAGCCACACCAGACGGCAGAAAGTGCACCTTTCCTGAGATACACGGGCGCGTACGCCTCACCCTCCCCTGAGAGAGGTGCACTAATGCCCAGCCTGGTTCTCTGGGACCCCCGCCGTCCCGCACCCCAGAACATCCCCTGGAAGAGGTGCATGCAAGCCCTGCACCCTTAGACCTGGAAAGACCAGGCAGTCCCAGCCCCGGGCAGAGGGAAAATCTCAGTGTGCGATCGCTGCTTGGAACCTCTCTGGCGGTCTGGAGCTGCCCAGACAGCCGCCGCTGCCCTGCTTTTGCATACGAGCAGGAGATCCTGCCTCCCCAGGGACCGCGACTCAGAACCTGCTCTGCCAGTGGCCCAGCGGCTACAGCACCTGCAGGGAAGCAGACTGAGGCTTCTCTCTGAGAGGGAGGTCGGGGTGCAGTTTGTTTTCCTCTAAACCTCCAAAAACCATCAAAAGCTGTCAAAGTGAGAGAAAAGAAGTGAACAAACATAAAAACCTCCAGAGAACAAAAGCCTGAAAAATCTTTTCCTCAGAGCCCACCCCCTTGAGGGGGGCTGGAGGACTTAACTCAGGGAACATCACTGACTGAAAACCCACGTGGCAGCCCCCTCCCCCAGAAAACAAATCAGGAAAGAAAAAAAAAACACTACAAGAGAACCACCACCAATACTTCATAGATACAACTTTTATTTTTAACTCATTCCCACTATTCGGGTTCATTTTTTTCTTTTTTTATATAGATAATTTTTTAACCTATTTACTATCACAGTGAGCTGTCCAGTACATCAAATTCCATAATAAACTTCTAACCTAAATTTTTTGATACATATACGTGTTTTTCTTTTGCTTTTTGATTTTTTTAAATTTTCAAAAATATTTTAGTTTAGTTTAGTCCAGTTTATTCCTTTTTTATTTTTATTTTCTAATATTCATATAGAGTTAAACTTCAAGGTAACCCCCTTTCTCCAATCAATGCTACCCCTATAGGTAAACCAATTTTTAATCCCCCTTTTATCTTAGGAAAGTTCAGTCCTTTAACAAAGATATCAAGATAACATACCGGAAGAATCAAAATAACCTTCCTCGCCCACACTGAGAATCTATAACCATGCTCCCATCTTCTTCTTCTGCCAGTGTCTCTGTGTATTTATGTTTGTCCTGATACTATACAAATATTATACTTGGGGTTCTTTTTGACGAGGTTCTTACTTTTTTGCATATATATATATATATATATACATATATATATATGTATATTCCCTTGCCGTATACTTTTGTCAGTCTTTTTGTTTGTCTGCTTTTGTTTGTATACGTCATAAATCTTACCCTGGGGCCATTTGGGCTGAACCTTCTCTTTTATCTTCCCTTTTGTTCCTGTCTCTCTCTCTCTCTCTTTTTCTTTTTCTTTTCTTTTTTCTCTCATTTGGGTGGGGAATCCTGAGTGCTCAGAAGTGTTCCAGGGTGCACCTTGACTGCACCACGGTCGATACATCCAGCTACATCTGTCCAGTCATCTCTCACCAAAATGACTAGGAGGAGGAATCCCCAACAGAAGAAAAATACAGAGGATGGGCCTTCCGCAACAGAACTAACGGCTATCAACATAGACAATATGTCGGAAAGAGAATTCAGGCTAACAATTATCCAGGCAATAGCTAGGCTGGAGAAAGCCATGGATGTCCAAACGGAATTGATTAAGGCAGAATTGAAAGCGACCAGGGATGATGTTCATAATGTTAGGGCAGAGCTGAAGGCCACCAGGGATGAGGTTCACAATGCTCTCAATGAGTTCCAATCTAATCTAAATTCTCTAAAAGCTAGGGTAACTGAGACAGAAGATAGAATTAGTGATCTGGAAGACAAACAGATAGAGAGAAAGATTCAGGAGGAAGCCTGGAACAAACAGCTTAGAAACCACAAAAACAGAATCAGGGAAATAAATGATGCCATGAAACGTTCCAACGTCAGAATTATTGGAATCCCTGAAGGGGAGTAGAAAGAAAGAAGTCTAGAAGATATAGTGGAACAAGTTCTTCATGAAAAGTTTCCCAATCCTGCGAATGGAACAAGTGTTCATATACTAGAAGCAGAAAGGTCTCCCCCCAAGATTATAAATTCCAAAAAACGTCCAGGCACCTCATAGTAAAATTGAGGAATCATAATTGTAGATACAATCTCTTGAAAGCCGCCAGGACAAAGAAGCTCCTTACATATAGAGGAAAGCCCATCAGAATAACGTCAGACCTGTCCACAGAGACCTGGGAAGCCAGAAAGGGCTGGCAAGATATATTCAGGGCACTAAATGAGAAGAACATGCAGCCAAGAATACTTTATCCAGCAAGACTGACAATGAAAATGGATGGAGAGATCAAGAGTTTCCAAGACCGGCAAGGCTTAAAAGACTATGCAACCACCAAGCCGACACTGCAGGAAATATTAAGGGGGGTTCTATAAAAGAGGAAAAACCCTAAGAATAGCATTGAACAGAAATATAGAGACAATCGACAGAAAGAAAGACGTCAAAGATAACACAATGTCAATAAAAACGTATCTCTCAATAATCACTCTCAATGTGAATGGACTAAATGCGCCCATAAAACGACACAGGGTTGCAGATTGGCTAAAACGACAGGACCCATCCATATGTTGTCTACAAGAGACCCATTTTGAACCTAAAGATACACCCAGACTGAAAGTGAAGGGATGGAGAAGCATCTTTTATGCCAGTGGGCCACAAAAGAAGGCCGGGGTAGCGATTCTCATATCAGATAAATTAGATTTTAAACTAAAGACGGTAGTCAGAGATACAGAAGGACACTACATCATTCTTAAAGGGACTCTCCACCAAGATGATCTAACAATTGTAAATATCTACGCCCCCAATATGGGAGCAGCCAATTACATAAGAAAACTATTAATCAAGATAATGAGTCATATTGATATGAATACATTAATAGTTGGAGATCTTAATACGCCTCTCTCAGAAATAGACAGATCATCGAAGCAGAAAATCCATAAAGAAATAAGAGCATTGAATGACACATTGGACCAGATGGACCTCATAGATATATACAGAATATTCCACCCTAAAACAACAGAATACTCATTCTTCTCAAGTGCACATGGAACCTTCTCCAGAATAGACCACATACTGGGTCACAAATCAGGGCTCAACCGATCCCAAAAGACTGAGATTATTCCCTGCATATTCTCAGATCACAATGCTTTGAAACTGGAGCTCAATCACAAGGAAAAGTTCAGAAGGAACTCAAACACCTGGAAGCTAAAGACCACCTTGCTTAAGAATGCTTGGATCAACCAGGAGATCAAAGAAGTACTTCAACAATTTATGGAAACCAATGAGAATGAAGACACTTCACTCCAAATCCTATGGGATACAGCAAAGGCGGTCCTAAGGGGAAATACATAGCCATCCAAGCCTCCCTCAAAAAAATGGAAAAATCCAGAATACACCAGCTGTCCCTACTCCTTAAAGAACTGGAGAATCCACAACAAATCAAACCAACCCCACACAGTCAGAAGGGAAATAATCAAGATTAGAACAGAGATCAATGAGGTAGAAACCAGAGATACAGTAGAACGTATCAATGAAACTAGAAGCTGGTTTTTTGAAAGAATCCATAAGATCGATAAACCATTGGCCACACTAATCCAAAAGAAAAGAGAGAAAGCCCAAATTAATAAAATTATGAATGAAAAGGGAGAGATCACAACTAACACCAAGGAAGTAGAAACAATCATCAGAAGTTATTATCAACAGTTATATGCCAATAAGCTAAGCAACCTAGATGAAATGGATGCATTCCCGGAAAACAACAAACTCCCAAAATTGAACCAGGAAGAAATTGACAACCTGAATAGACCGATATCTAGTAACGAGATTGAAGCAGTGATCAAAAACCTCCCAAAAAACAAGAGCCCAGGACCCGACAGATTCCCTGGGGAATTCTATCAAACTTTCAAAGAAGAAATAACACCTATTCTCCTGAAGCTGTTTCAAAAAATGGAAGCAGAAGGAAAACTTCCAAACTCTTTTTATGAAGCCAGCATTACCCTGATCCCCAAACCAGGCAAACACCCTACCAAAAAGGAGAATTTCAGACCAATATCACTGATGGATATGGATGCCAAGATTCTCAACAAGATCCTAGGAAACATGATCCAACAGCACATTAAAAAGCTTATCCACCATGACCAGGTGGGATTCATCCCTGGGTTACAAGGATGGTTCAACACTCGCAAATCAATCAATGTGATAGAACAAATCAATAAGAGAAGAGAGAAGAACCACATGGCCCTCTCAATTGATGCAGAAAAACCATTTGACAAAATCCAGCATCTGTTCCTGATTAAAATGCTTCAAAGTATAGGGATAGAGGCAACATTCCTGAACCTCATCAAATCTATCTAGGAAAGACCCACAGCAAATATCATCTTCAATGGGAAAAAGCTTGCAGCCTTCTCATTGAGATCAGGGACACGACAAGGATGCCCACTCTCACCACTCTTGTTCAACATTGTATTAGAAGTCCTAGCAACAGCAATCAGACAACAAAGAGAAATAAAACGTATCCAAATTGGCAAGGAAGAAGTCAAACTCTCTCTCTTCGCAGATCACATAATTCTTTATATGGAAAACCCGAAAGACTCCACCCCCAAACTACTAGAACTCATACAGCAATTCAGTAATGTGGCAGGATACAAAGTCAATGACCAGAAATCAGTGGCTTTCTCATACACTAACAATGAAAATACAGAAAGGGAAATTATAGAATCGATTCCATTTACTATAGCACCAAGAACCATAAGATACCTCGGAATAAACCTAACGAAAGAGGTTAAAGATCTGTACTCGAGGAACTACAGAACACTCCTAAAAGAAATTGAAGAAGACACAAAAAGATGGAAGACCATTCCATGCTCTTGGATCGGAAGAATAAACATCGTTAAAATGTCTATACTGCCAAGAGCAATCTATACTTTTAATGCCATTCCAATCAAAATTCCACCAGTATTTTTCAAAGAGCTGGAGCAAATAATCCTAAAATTTGTATGGAATCAGAAGAGACCCCGAATTGCTAAGGAAATGTTGAAAAACAAAAATAAAACTGGCAGCATCACGTTACCTGATTTCAAGCTTTACTACAAAGCTGTGATCACCAAGACAGCATGGTACTGGCATAAAAACAGACACACGGACCAGTGGAACAGAGTAGAGAGCCCAGATATGGACCCTCAACTCTATGGACAAATATTCTTCGACAAAACAGCAAAAAATATCCAGTGGAAAAAAGACAGTCTCTTCAATAAATGGTGCTGGGAAAACTGGACAGCTATATGTTGAAGAATGAAACTCGACCATTCTCTTACACCGTACACAAAGATAAACTCGAAATGGATAAAAGACCTCAATGTGAGACAGGAATCCATCAGAATGCTCGAGGAGAACATAGGCAGTAACCTCTTTGATATCAGCCACAGCAACTTCTTTCAAGATATGGCTCCAAAGGCAAAGGAAACAAAAGCGAAAATGAACTTTTGGGACTTCATCAAGATCAAAAGCTTCTGCACAGCAAACGAAACAGTCAACAAAACAAAGAGGCAACCCACGGAATGGGAGAAGATATTTGCAAATGACAGTACAGACAAAGGGTTGATATCTACGATCTATAAAGAACTCCTCAAACTCAACACACACAAAACAGACAATCATATTAAAAAATGGGCAGAATATATGAACAGACACTTCTCCAATGAAGACATACAAATGGCTACCAGACACATGAAAAAATGTTCATCATCACTAGCCATCAGGGAGATTCAAATCAAAACCACATTGAGATACCACCTTACACCAGTTAGAATGGCCAAAATTAGCAAGACAGGAAACAACATGTGTTGGAGAGGATGTGGAGAAAGGGGAACCCTCTTACACTGTTGGTGGGAATGCAAACTGGTGCAGCCACTTTGGAGAACAGTGTGGAGATTCCTCAGGAATTTAAAAATAGAGCTTCCCTTTGACCCTGCAATTGCACTCCTGGGTATTTACCCCAAAGATACAGATGTAGTGAAAAGAAGGGCCATCTGTACCCCAATGTTTATAGCAGCCATGGCCATGGTCGCCAAACTGTGGAAAGAACCAAGATGCCCTTCAACGGATGAATGGATAAGGAAGATGTGGTCCATATACACTACGGAGTATTATGCCTCCATCAGAAAGGACGAATACCCAACTTTTGTAGCAAGATGGACGGGACTGGAAGAGATTATGCTGAATGAAATAAGTCAAACAGAGAGAGTCAAGTATCATATGATTTCACTTATTTGTGGAGCATAACAAATAATATAGAGGACAATCGAGATGGAGAGGAGAGGGGAGTTGAGGGAAATTGGAAGGGGAGGTGAACCATGAGAGACTACAGACTCTGAAAAACAACCTGAGGGTTTTGAAGGGGCGGGGGGTGGGAGTTTGGGGGAACCAGGTGGTGGGTATTAGGGAGGGCACAGATTGCATGGAGCACTGGGTGTGGTGAAAAAACTATGAATACCGTTACGCTGAAAATAAATAAAAAATTTAATAAAAAAATAATTAAAATTAAAAAAAACATGTGGTCTATATATACAATGGAATATTACTCAACCCTCAGAAAGGATGAATACCCAACTTTTGCATTGGCATGGATGGGACTGGAGGAGATTATGCTGAGTGAAATAAGTCAAGCTGAGAATGTCCATTATCACATGGTTTCACTTACTTGTGAACATAAGGAATAACATGGAGGACATTAGGAGAAGGAAGGGAAAATTGAAGGGGGTAGAAGTTGGAGGGGAAGATGACCCATGAGAGAATGTGGACTCCAAGGAACAAACTAAGGGTTTTAGAGGGGAGGAGGTTGGGGAGATGGGTGAGCCTGGTGGCGGGTATTAAGGAGCACACACACTGCATGGAGCACTGGGTGTTATATGTAAATAATGATTCCTGGAACACTACATCAAAAACTAATGATGTATTGGTTGGATATTAAATTAACACAATAAAAAAATAAAAATAAATAAATTGAAGAAGATTCAAAGAAATTGAAAAATATTACTTGCTAATGGATTGGAACAAGAAATAAAGCTTAAATGTCCATACTACCTAAAGCACTCTACAAATTAAGTGCAATCTCAATCAAAATAACACCATTATATTTCACAGAGGTAGAACAAATAATTCTGAAATTTGTATGGAACCAGAAAAGGCCCCACATAGCCAAAGTAATGTTGATAAAGAAAAACAAAGCTGGAAGCATTGCTCTTTGAGACATCAAGATGTATCACAGAGCTATAATCATTAAGACTGGCACAAAAACAAACACATGGAGCAATGTAACAGAATAGAGAACCAAGAAATGGACCCTCAACTCTGGTCAGCTGATCTTTCAAAAAAGGGAACGAATATTCAGTGAGGGAAAAAACGGTCTCTTTTGAAAATGGTGTTGGGTAAACTGGACAGACACATGCAGAAGAATGAATATGGACCACTTTCTTACATCATACACAAAAATACATTCAAAATGGATGAAAGACCTAAATGTGAGACAGGAGTCCATCAAAAGTCTCAAGAAGAATACAGGCAGCAACCTCTTTGACCTTCACCACAGCAACATCAGGCAGACATGTCTTCAGAGGCAAGGGAAAGAAAAGCGAGAATGAACAACTGGGACTTCATCAAGATAAAATTTTTTTGATGAGCTGTATGTCTACATAAAGGACCTGAGCACCAAAGGGGACTAAGGGGCACGGAGACAAAGATTAGCTCTTCTGCCACTCAAGACTGAGTTCTCTGGGGGTGAAGTTCTGTTCATGGATTGGTTGACTTATGTTGGTTTGACTCACATGAGACATTTGTGTTTTTGTAGGGGAAAATATTCTGATTCTTTGAATTTTCCTTACTAAGTTTATAACTTTGTTTTTTAAAGAAAAAAGATAAAAATCATTTGCACAGCAAAATAAATAATAATCAAAACTAACAGGTAACCTTTGGCATGGGAGAAGATATTTGTAAATCTTATCTGATAAAGGGCTATTATCCATAATCTATAAA
The DNA here is from genome assembly GCA_024510155.1 of Gulo gulo luscus. NCBI lineage: Eukaryota > Metazoa > Chordata > Mammalia > Carnivora > Mustelidae > Gulo > Gulo gulo. Next base: position 27,206 of record JAJHUB010000197.1, read on the forward strand.
GAATGTTCTATGAGGCCAGCATTACCCTGATCCCAAAATCAGACAAAGACCCCATTATAAAGGAACACTAAGGACCAATATCCCTGATGAATATGGATGCCAAAATACTCAAAAAGATACTAGCCAATAGGATTCAACAGTATATTAAAAGGATTAGTCACTGCTAACAGGTGAGATTTATTCTTGGGAAGAAAACGTGGTTCTACATTCACAGATGAAACAATGTAATAGATCATATTAATAAAAGAAGACAAGAATCATATGATACTCTGAATTGATGCAGAGAAAGCATTTGACAAAATACAGCATCCTTTCCTGGGATAGAGGGAACATACTTCAATATCATAAAAGCCATCTACAAAAGGCACACAGTTAATATCATTCTCAGTGAGGAAAAGATTAGAGCTTCTCACTTAAGTTCAGGAACATGACAGGAATACCCACTCTCAGCACTATTGTTCAACATAGAACTAGAAGTCCTAGCCTCTGCAATCAGACAACAAAAATAAATAAAATGCATTCAAGTTGGCAAAGAAGAAGGCAAACTCTCTTTTCACAGAGGACATGATACTTTATGTGGAAACCCCAAAAAACTCCATCAAAATTTCTAGAGTTCATACAACAATTCAGCAACATGGCAGGATACAAAATCAATGCACAGAAGTCAGTTGCATTTCTATACACCAACAATGTGACTGAAAAAAGAGAAATTAAAAAATCAAGCCCATTCACATTTGCCCCCAAGCCCTTAGATACCTAGGAATACACCTAACCAAAGTGGTAAAAGGTCTGTACTCTAGAAACTACAGAGCATTTATGATAAAAATTGAGGAAGAAATAAAGTGTTGGAAAAACATTTCAAGCTCATGGCTTGGAAGAACAAACATGAGTGAAATCATATGGTATTTGTCTTTATCTGACAGATTATTTCACTTAGTATAATACTATCTACCTCCATCCATGTTGTTCCAGATGGCAAGATTTCATTGTTTCTTATAGCTGAGTACATATATAGCACCTCTTTCTCCATTAATCTGTCCTCAGTTTTTGATTCTTTTCATAAATTAGCTATTGTTGGCAATGCTGCTGTAAACATTGGTGTACTTCCTTCTTATGACAGCTTTTGCTACATCACAGTTTGGGACTGTAGTCTTTTCATTTATGTTTCCATGTATTTTTTAATCTCTTTTTTTAATTTCATTATTAACTCATTTACCCTACTAGAATGTTCTTTAACCTCCACGTATTTGAGATCTTCCCAAATATTTTCTTGTAGTGGACTTCAAGTTTCATAGCATTATTATGAAAATATGCATGTTACGACCTCAATCTTTTTGTACCTTTTATATTTTTATTAAGTTATGTTAGTCACCCATAAAGTACCTCATTAGTTTTTGATGTAGTGTTCCATTATTCATTGTTTGCATATAACACCCAGTGCTCCATGCAACACACACCCTCCTTAATGGCCATCACCAGGCACTTTTTGTACTTTTTGAGGGCTGATTTGTGACAAGTTTGTGATCTATTCTGGGGAATATCCCATGTGAACTCAAAAGAATGTGTATTCTGATTCTTTAGAGTGGAATGTTTTGAATATATCTATTAAGTCCATCCAATACAGTGTGCCACTCAAAGTCATTGTTTCCTTGTTGATTTTCTGCTTAGGTAATCTGCCCATTGTGTGACTGGGATATTAGAGTCCCCTACTACTATTGTATTATTATCAATAAGTTTCCTTATGTTGTATTGTTGATTTATGTATTTGGGCTCTCCCAAGTTGACGGTATAAATATTTACAAATGTTAGACTTCCTGTTAGATAGCCTCCCTGCCCATTATGTTGTCGTACCCTTCTTCATCTCTTGGTAGTCTTTGGTTTAAAATTTAGCTGTCTGATGTAAGTATTGTTACTCCAGTGTTCTTTTTGACATCCTCTTGCATGATAAATGGTTCTCCATCACCTTACTTTCAATCAGCTAGTGGCTTTAGGTCTAAAATGAGACTATTGTAGACAGCATATACATGGACCTTTTTTAAAATCCATTATGACAATCTATGTCTTTTGATTGGAGCATTTACTCCATTTACATTAAGAATAATTATTGATAATAATGTATTCAGTGTCATTTCATTACTTTTATTGTCAGTGTTTATGGAGTTTTTCTCTGTTCCTTTATTTATTTATTTATTTTAAATAAATTTATTTATTTATTTTCTTTTTATTTATTATTTATTTTAAAAATTTCTTTTTCATGTTCCAGAATTCATTGTTTATACACCACACCCAGTGCTCCAGGCAATACGTGCCCTCCATAATTCCCACCACCAGGCTCACCCAATCTCCCATCCCCCACCCCTCCAAAACCCTCAGATTGTTTTTCAGAGTCCACAATCTCTCATGATTCGTCTCCCCCTCCAATTTCCCCCAACTTCCTTCTCCTCTCCATCTCCCTATGTCCTCCGTGTTATTTCTTATGCTCCACAAATAAGTGAAACCATATGATAATTGACTCTCTCTGCTTGACTTATTTCACTCTGCATAATATCTTCCAGTCCCGTCCATGTTGCTACAAAAGTTGGGTATTCGTCCCTTCTGATGGAGGCATAATACTCCATAGTGTATATGGACCACATCTTCCTTATCCATTCATCCGTTGAAGGGCATCTTGGTTCTTTCCACAGTTTGGTGACCATGGCCATGGCTGCTATAAACATTGGGGTACAGATGGCCCTTCTTTTCACTACATCTGTATCTTTGTGGTAAATGCCCAGTAGTGCAATTGCAGGGTCATAGGGAAGCTCTATTTTTAATTTCTTGAGGAAATTCTCCAAAGTGGCTGCACCAACTTGCATTCCCACCAACAATGTAAGAGGGTTCCCCTTTCTCCACACCCTCTCCAACACATGTTTTTTCCTGTCTTGTTAACATTGGCCATTCTAAGTGGTGTAAGGTGGTATTTCAATGTAGTTTTGATTTGAATCTCTTGGCTAAATGATGATGATGAACACTTTTTCATGTGTCTGTTGGCCATTTGTATGTCTTCATTGGAGAAGTGTCTGTTCATGTCTTCCGCCCATTTAATTATTTGTTTTCTGTGTGTGGAGTTTGAGGACTTCATTACAGATCTTGAATATCAGCCCTTGTCTTTACTGTCAATTGCAAATATTCTCCTGTTCTTCATGGTGTAAAGATAGCTGGTGTATTCTGCATTTTTCAATTTTTGGAGGGAGGTTTGGATGGCTATGTATTTCCCCCTTAGGACCGCCTTTGCTGTATCTCATAGGATTTGGACCAAAATGTCTTCATTTTCATTCGTTTCCATGAACTGCTTCAGTTCTTCTTTGATTTCCTGCTTGATTCAAGCATTCTTAAGCAAGGTGGTCTTGAGCTTCCAGTTGTTTGAATTCCTTCCAAACTTTTCCTTGTGGTTGAGCTCTAGTTTCAAAGCATTGTGATCTGAGAATATGCAGGGAATAATCTCAGTCTTTTGGGATCAGCTGAGCCCTGATTTGTGACCTAGTATGTGGTCTATTCTGGAGAAGGTTCCATGTGCACTCGAGAAGAATGAGTATTCTGTTGTTTTAGGGTGGGAGGTTCTGTATACATCTATGAGTTCCATCTGGTCCAATGTGTCACTCAATGCTCTTGTGTCTTTATTGATTTTCTGCTTGCATGATCTGTCTATTACTGAGAGTGGCGTGTTAAGATTCCCTACGATTAATGTATTCATATCAATATGACTCTTTATCTTGACTAACAGTTGTCTTATGTAGTTGGCTGCTCCCATATTGGGGGGCAAAATGTTTACAATTGTTAGATATTCTTGATGGATAGACCTTTTAAGAATGATGCAGTGTCCTTCTGTATCTCTGACTACAGTCTCTAGTTTAAAATCTAATTTATCTGATATGAGAATCACTATCCCAGCCTTCTTTTGAGGCCCATTGGCATGAAAGATGCTTCTCCATCCCTTTAGTTTCAGTCTGGAAGTATCTTTAGCTTCGAAATGGGTTTCTTGTAGACAACATATGGATGGGCCCTGTCGTTTTATCCAGTCGGCAACCCTGTGTCATTTTATGGGAGCATTTTGGCCATTCACGTTGAGTGATTATTGAGAGATACGTTTTTATTGACATCGTGTTTCCTGTGAAATCATTGTTTCTATAGATTGTCTCCATAAATTTCTGTTCAATGACGCTCTTTTGTTCTTTCCTCTTTTATAGAACCCCCCTTGATACTTATTTCTTGTACTGCCATCTTGGTGTACACATACTCTTTTAAACCTTGTGGTCATGGAAGCTCTGTATCTCTCCATCCATTCTGAATGTCAGTCTTGCTGGATAAAGTATTCTTGGCTGCATGATTTCATTTAGTTCCCTGAATACATCTTGCCAGCCTTTTCTGGCTTGCCAGATTTCTCTGGACAGATCTGACATTATTCTGATGGGCCTTCCTCTGTATGTAAGGATTATCTTCGCCCTAGCTGCTCTCAATAGCTCCTGTCTAAAATTATGATTCATCATTTTCACAATCAGGTGTTTTGAGGTCTTTCTACATTCTATGATCTTGGGGGGGAGACCCTTCTGCCTGTAGGACATAAACGTTCATTCCATTCGCCAGACGGGGAAATTTTTCATGGAGAATTTGTTCAACTATATCCTCTAGTCTTCTTTCTTTCTCCTCTGTCTCAGGAATTCCAATAATTCTGACATTGGAATGTTTCATGGCATCGTTTATTTCTCATTAATTCTGTTTTCTTGCCTTCTAAGCTGTTTGTTCCAGGCCTCCTCCTGATCCTTTTTCTCTATCAGTTTGTCCTCTAGATCACTAATTCTATCATCTGTCTCAGTTACCCTAGCTCCTAGAGAATTTAGATTAGATTGGAAGTCATTGATACCCTTGTTAACATCTTCCCTGATGGCTTTCACTTCTGCCCTAATTGATTCCATGTTGTCATTAATGGATTTCTCCAACCTAGCCATTGCCTGGTTAATTGTTAGCCTGAATTCCCTTTCTGACATACTGTTTATGTCCATATCCTATAGCGCTGATGGAGAGGGCACAGTCTCTGAATTTTTCCTCTGTTGGGCTTTCCTCCTCCTAGTCATTTTGGTGAGAGAAGACTGATGGGATGTATAGCTGAATATATCAACCATGATCCAGGCAAGGTGTACCCTTGAATGCTTCTGAGCAATTGAGAGTCCCCACCAAAAAGAGAGAAAAAAGAAAAAAAAAGAGAGAGAGAGAAAGAGCGAGACAGGAAAAAAAGGGAAAAAAAAGAAAGAGAAGACCCAGCGTGAATGGGCTCCAAAGGTAAGATTAAAAAAAAACAAAAAAGTATATTAAAAAAAAGACAATCAAACAGACCGACAAAAGTAAATGACAAGAAATAAAAAAAGAACCCAGCCAAAATGAACCCCAAGTATAATATTTATATACTACCAGAACAAAAAGGAATACACAGAAACACTGACAGAAGAAAAAGATGGGAGGGTGGTTATAAGTTCTCAGTGTGGGCAAGGAATGTAATTTTGATTCTTCCTGGGTGTATCTTGATATCTTTGTTAAACAACTCAAATTTCCAGAGATAAAGGGGTGATTAAAACTGGTTTATATATAAGGGTAGTATTGATTGGGGAAAGAGGATTACCTTGAAGCTTATCTCTATCTGAATATTAAAAAAAAATAGAAAAGCAAAAAATAAAAAAAAAAACCACACAGGTATATGTATCCAAAAAATTCAAGTTAAAAGGTTATTATGGAATTTGTTGTACTGAACCTCTCATTGTGATGGTAAATAAGTCATATAATTATAAAAAAAAGTAAAAAGAACAGTGGGAACAAATTAAAAATAAAAGTTGTATCTATGAAGTATACAGGTTTTAGGGCAATACTGGGAGCTTAATATCTTCTTTTCTCCTGATATTGGGGTTTTACAGTTTTATGGGGACCCTGTGGTGGTTGTCCTCTTGTTTTTGTTTTTGTTTTGTTTTGTTTTGTTTTTTTGGCTGGCTTTCTGGGGGAGGGGCCTGCCACGTGGTTTTTCAGACAGTCTTGCTAGAATTGAGTCCTCCTGCCTGCTATCAAGGGCTGGGCTCTGAGGAAACCGGTTTTTCAGGCTTTTATTCTCTGAAGTTTTTTGTTTTTTTGTTTTTTGTTTGTTTTTTTTCCTTCCCTTGGCGCTTTTGGTGGTTCTTCAGAGGTTTAGAGGAAAGCAAACTACACCCAGTCTCCATCTGGGAGAGAAGCCTTAGTCTGTTCCCCTCTGGGTGGTCCAGAGCACACATACTCTCCTTTGCCACCTCCCATCCACAAATCACGTCCCCAGCCAATGTCTCAGGGGTCGCAGGAGCTCCCTCTTGTACCTCGGTGCTACTAAAGCAATGAGCAGTATTAGTCCAGAGAGCTGGCTTCCAGTGACTGCCTTTGCCATGGCTGTCTGGGCAGGTCCAGACCACCAGAGAGATCCCAACCAAAGATAGCACACTGAGATTTTCCTGTCACCTGGGGCTGGGAGTGTTCAGACTCTCCTGGTCCTAGAGAGCACTGGCTAGTGCCTGCATGGACCTCTCTCAGGGGAGGGTGAAGAGCGCAACTTACACCGGGTCGCGCAGCATGCAGAGTACAAAAGGCTGTGGTTCTAGAGAATGCTGGCTGGTGTTCACACTGGACTCTCTCATGGGCGCCGCCACCCAGTCGCTCTCACGTGTTCACAGGCAGCTCAGTGACCAAGACCTGGAAGCTTCGCTGCACTCTCTCTGGCAGGGCACTGGTGGTGGCTGTCCTGGGTCTGTGGGCTTAAGCCCGTGCCCCTAACCGCCAAATTCCACCAATTTCCCCTTAAGATCTTTTGCTCTTTTTGAGTGCTTTAAACCAGACTTCAGGTTAATGCTGGTACCCAATCAAAGGGCACTCTTGTATTGGGGTATTACTTTTCAATGGGTAGCTTCTGGTAGCTCCCTTTCCCTTTTGTTTATCTTCCAATATCAGTCCAATGTTCCCACTCCTCTTTATCTGTCCACTGGTGTCTTCTACCCCTGTAGAGATCCAGAAGTGTATAATCCTACATGTCAGGCTGATTTCATGTGTGTTCAGAGTGATCTGGTAGATAATCAGCTCATTTTAAGGGACCAGTTGAAACAGCTTCTCCTACTTCTCAGCCATCTTGCCCCCTTCCTCTCTGTTCCCTTCTAGGCTTTGTTGCTTTTTGTTTTTCCTTTTCACTCAAAAGGTCCCCTTTAATATTTCTGGCAGAGATTGTTTAATGGTCATGAACTCATTTTGGTTTTGTTTGTCTGGAAAACTCTTTACCTCTCCTCTTCTAAATGATAGCCTTGCTGGATAGAGTCTTCTTAGCTCCAGATTTTGTTTCCCATTCAGGACATTGAATATACCATACTGCTCCTTTCTGACTTGCCAAGATTCTGTTGGGGAGGTATGCTGCTAAAGTCATTGGTCTTCTCTTGTAAGTTAAGGGCATTTTTTCCTTTGCTGATATTAAGATTTTTTTCTTTATCACTATATTTTGCAAATTTAATTACAGTATATATTGGTTTTGGCTTGCTTTTGTTGATTTTGGTGGGACTTCTCTGTGCTCCCTGACTTTGGATGTCTGTTTCCTTTTGCAGATTATGGAAGTTTTCAGCAATAATTTTGTCAAATAAACCCTCTGCCCCCCATTCTCTGTCTTCTTCTTTTGGGACTCCTATGATATGTAAGTTATTATAATTCAGGGAATCACTGAGTTCCCTAAACCTACTTGTGTGATTCAAAATTTTTCATCTCTCTTCTGTTCAGCTCCATTACTGTCAATAATCCTATCTTCTTTTTTCTTTTTCTTTTATTAGTTTCTGAGGTAGAATTTAGTGACTCATTAGCTGCATATAACACTTAGTGATCATTAGACCAAGTGCCTACTTTAACGCCCATTAACAAATTATCCCTTCTGACACCCACCACCCCTCCAGCAACCCTCAATTTGTTTCCTAGAGTTCAGCATCTCTTATCGTTTCCCTACCTCTCAATTTTCATCTTATTTTGCCTTGCCTTGGCTTCCCCTATATCCATATGTTTTGTTTCATATATTCTCATATGAATGAAATAATATCTTACTTGTCTTTCTCTGACTGTTTTATTTCGCTTAGCATGATACCTTCTAGTTCCATCCATGTTGGTGTAGATGGCAAGGTTTCATTCATTTTGATGGAATGAATATATATATATATATACCACTCCCTCTTTATGTATACCCACCACTTATCCTATATCCATTAATCTGTCTATGGACATCTGGGATCTTTCCATATTTTGGCTATTTGGGATATTAGGATATTGATGCTATAAACATTGGGGTATATGTGCCACTCTGAATCACTATGTTTGTATTCTTTGGATTAATACCTAGTAGTGCAATTGCTGGGTCATAGGATAGCTCTATTTTTTTAATTTTTGAGGACTATCCATACTGTTTTCCAGAGTGGCTGCACCAGTTTGCATTATCACCAACAGTGTAAGAGGTTACCTGTATGTCCACATCCTCTCCAAAATCTATTGTTTCCACAGTTGCTAAATTTAGCCATTCTGACCAGTGTTAGGTGGTATCTCATTGCAGGTTTTGTTTTGTTTTCACCTTTTATTAATACAAATAATGCTGATGTGCACATATATTGAAAGTATTTTACATTTTTGAAAGAACATATAATGTACTGTTGGTTTCAAATGTACAGATATGTGATTCATCAGTCTTAAATAAGATCCAGTGCCCATTCCATCACATGCCATCCTTAATGTTCATCACCCAGTTACTGTATCATTCCATTCCCCTCCCCTCCAGCAACCTGCAGTTTGTTTCATACAATTAAGAGTTCCTTATGGTTTCTCTCCCTCTCTGGTTTTGTCCTGTTTTATTTATTCCCCTCTTCCCCTTTGATCCTCTGTTTTGTTTCTTAAATTTCACATATCAGTGACATCATATGATAATTTTTTTCTCTGACTGACTTACTTCAGTAAGCATACACTCTAGTTCCTTCAACGTCATTGCAAATGTAAGATTTCATTTTTTATGGCTGCATAATATCCCAGTGTGTGTGTGTGTGTGTGTGTGTGTGTGTGTGTGTGTGTGTATCTCCATTCATCTGTTGATGGGCATCTGGGATCTTTTCATGGTTTGGCTATTGTGGACATTGCTGCTATAAATATCAGGTGCTCCTTTGGATCACTACATTTGTATCCTTGGGGTAAATGACCATTAATACCATTACTGGGTCAAAGGGTATCTCTATTTTCAACTTTCTGAGGAACAGCCACGCTATTTTCCAGAGTGGCTGTACCAGCTGGCATTCCCACAGTAGTGTAGGAGGGTTCCCCTTTATCTGCATCTTCACCAACATGTATTGTTTCGTGACTTGTTAATTTTAGCATTTCTGACTATGTGAGGTGGCATCTTATCATGGTTTTAATTAGTATTTCTCTAATGGCGAGTGATATGGAGCATTCTTTCATGTGTCTGATGGCCATTTGAATATCTTCTTTGAGAAAATGTCTGTTCATGTCATCTACCCATTTCTTTATTGGAATATTTGTTCTCTGAGTTTTGAGTTTAATGAGTTCTATTTAGATTTTAGAGACAAGACATTTATCTGATGAGACATTTGCAAATATCTTCACCCATTCTGTCAGTTGTCTTTTGGTGTTGTCAACTGTTCCTTCTCTGTGCAAAAGCATTTTATCTTGATGATGCCCTAGTTCATTTTGGTATTTGTTTCCCTTGCCATTGAAGACATGCCTAGCAAGTAGTTGCTACAACCAAAGTAGAAGTTACTGCCTGTGTACTCTTTTAGGATTTTGATGGATTTCTTTCTATCTCACATTTAAGTCTTTCATAAGTTTTGAGTCTGTTTTATTGTGTGGTGTAACAAACTTGTCCAGTTTCATTCTTCTGTATGTGGCTGTTCAATTTTCCCAATACCATTTGTTGAAGAGACTTTTTTCCCATTGGATATTCTTTCCTGCTTTGTTGAAGATTAGTTGACCATAGAGTTCATGGTCCATTTCTGGGTTCTCAATTATGTTTCATTGATCTATGTGTCTCTTTTTGTGCCAGTACCATACTGTGTTGATTTATAGCTTTGTAATAGAGCTTGAAGTCCAGAACTGTGATACCACCAATTTTAGATTCCTTTATCAAGATTCCCTTGGCTACTCGGGGTGTTTTTATGGTTCCATACAAAGTTTAGGGTTATTTGTTCCAGGTCTGTGAAAAAAGTTAATGGTGTTTTGAGAGTGATTGCATTGAATGTGCAAATTGCTCTAGATAGCAGAGAGATTATAACAATATTTTTTTCTCCATCCATGAGCATGGAAAGTTTTTCCATCTCTTTGTGTCTTCCTCAATTTCTTTCATAAGTGTTCTATACTTTTCTGAATACAGATTATTTGCCTCTTTGGTTAGGTTATTTCCTAGGTGTCTTATGCTTTAGGGTGCAAATGTAAATGGGATCAACACCTTTATTTATTTTTTTTATTTCTTTTCAGTGTAAGACAATTCATTGTTTTTGTACCACACCCGGTGCTCCATGCAATATGTGCCCTCCTTAATACCCACCACCTGGCTCCCCCAACCTCCCACCCCCCGCCACTTCAAAACCCTCAGGTTGTTTTTCAGAGTCCACAGTCTCTCATGGTTCACCTCCTCTTCCAATTTCCCTCAACTCCCTTCTCCTCTCCATCTCCCCATATCCTTCATGTTATTTGTTATGCTCCACAAATAATTGAAACCATATGATAATTGAATCTCTCTGCTTGACTTATTTCACTCAGCATAATCTCTTCCAGTCCTGTCCATGTTGCTACAAAAGTTGGGTATTCGTCCTTTCTGATGGAGGCATAATACTCCATAGTGTATATGGACCACATCTTCCTTATCCATCCGTCTGTTGAAGGGCATCTTGGTTCTTTCCACAGTTTGGCGACTGTGGCCATGGCTGCTATAAACATTGGGGTACAGATGGCCCTTCTTTTCACTGCATCTGTATCTTTGGGGTAAATACCCAGTAGTGCAATTGCAGGGTCATAGAGAAGCTCTATTTTTAATTTCCTGAGGAATCTCCACACTGATCTCCAAAGTGGCTGCACCAGTTTGAATTCCCACCAACAGTGTAAGAGGGTTCCTCTTTCTCCACATCCTCTCCAACACATGTTGTTTCCTGTCTTGCTAATTTTGGCCATTCTAACTGGTGTAAGGTGGTATCTCAATGTGGTTTTGATTTGAATCTCCCTGATGGCTAGTGATGATGAACATTTTTTCATGTATCTGATAGCCATTTGTATGTCTTCATTGGAGAAGTGTCTGTTCATATCTTCTGCCCATTTTTTGATATGATTATCTGTTTTGTGTGTGTTGAGTTTGAGGAGTTCTTTATAGATCCTGGATATCAACCTTTTGTCTGTACTGTCATTGGCAAATATCTTCTCCCATTCTATGGGTTGCCTCTTTGTTTTGTTGACTGTTTCCTTTGCTGTGCAGAAGCTTTTGATCTTGATGAAGTCCCAAAAGTTCATTTTCTCTTTTCCTTTGCCTTCGGAGACATATCTTGAAAGAAGTTGCTGTGGCTGATATTGAAGAGGTTACTGCCTATGTTCTCCTCGAGGATTCTGATGGATTCCTGTCTCATGTGGAGGTCTTTTATCCATTTCGAGTTTTTCTTTCTTCTGTGTCATTGTTAATGCATAGAAATAAAACTGACTTCTGTGCATTGACTTTATATCCTGCCACTTTGCTGAATTGCTGTATGAATTCTAGTAATTTGGAAGTGGAGTCTTTTGGGTTTTCCATACAAACTATCGTGTCACCTGCAAAGAGCAAGACTTTGACTTTTTCTTTGCCAATCTGTATGCCTTTTACTTTTTAAAAAAATTTAAAAGATTTTATTTATTTATTTGACAGACAGAGATCACACGTAGGCAGAGAGGCATACAGAGATAGAGGGGGAAGCAAGCCCCCCCCCCAACGCTGAGCAGAGAGCCTGATAAGGGGCTTGATTCCAGGACCCTGAGATCATGACCTGAGCCGAAGGCAGAGTCTCAACCCCCTGAGCCACCCAGGCACCCCTGTATGCCTTTTATTTCTTTTTGTTGTCTGATTGCTGAGGCTAGGACTTCCAGTACTATGTTGAACAATAGCGCTGAGAGTGGGCATCCCTGTCATGTCCCTGACCTTAAGGGGAAAACTCTGTTTTTCCTCATTGAGAATGATATTCACTGTGGTCTTTTCATAGATGGCCTTTATGATTTTAAGGTATATTTCCTGAATCCCTACACTGTGAAAAGTTTTATTTAAGAAAGGATGTTGTACTTGATCAAATGCTTTTTCTTAATCTATTGATAGGATCATATGGTTTTTTTCATTGTTTTATTTATGTAGATGATTTGCAGATGTTGAATCATGCTTGCAGCCCAGAAGTAAATCCACTTTGTCATGCTGAATAATCTTTTTAATGTACTATTGGATCCTATTGGCAAGTATCTTAGTGATATTTTTTGCATCCATGTTCATCAGGTATGTTGGTCTGTAATTCTCCTTTGTGATGGGGTCTTTGTCTGGTTTGAGGAGCAAGGTAATGCTGGCTTCATAGGAAAAAAAAATAAGTTTTCCTTCCATTTCTGTTTTTTGAAGTAGCCTCAGAAGAATAGGTATTAATTATTCTTTTTTTTAATTTTTTATTTCTTTTCAGCATAACAATATTCATTGTTTTTTCACCATACTCAGTGCTCCATGCAATCCGTGCCCTCCCTAAAACCCACCACCTTGTTCCCCCAACCTCCAACCCCCCGCCTCTTCCAAACCCTCAGGTTGTTTTTCAGAGTCCAGAGTCTCTCATGGTTCACCTCCCCTTCCAATTTCCCTCAACTCCCTTCTCTTCTCCATCTACCCTGTCCTCCATATTATTTGGTATGCTCCACAAATAAGTGAAACCATATGATACTTGACTCTCTCTGCTTGACTTATTTCACTCAGCATAATCTCTTCCAGTCCCGTCCATGTTGCTACAAAAGTTGGATATTCGTCCTTTCTGATGGAGGCATAATACTCCATAGTGTATATGGACCACATCTTCCTTATCCATTCGTCCGTTGAAGAGCATCTTGGTTCTTTCCACAGTTTGGCGACTGTGGCCATGGCTGCTATAAACATTGGGGTACACATGGCCCTTCTTTTCACTACATCTGTACCTTTGGGGTAAATACCCAGTAGTGCAAGTTGGTGCAGCCACTTTGGAGAACAGTGTGGAGATTCCTCAGGAAATTAAAAATAGAGTTTCCCTATGACCCTGCAATTGCACTACTGGGTATTAATTATTCTTTAAATGTTTGGTAGAATTTCCCTGGGAAGCCATCCAGACATGAGCTCTTGTTTGTTGGGAGATTTTTGATTACTGTTTCAATTTCTTTGCTGGTTATGGGTCTGCTCAGGTTTTCCCTTTTTTCCTGGTTCAGTTTTGGTAGTTTATACATGTATAGGAATGTATCAATTTCATCCAGATTGTCTGATTTGTTGGCATATAGTTGCCCATAATATGTTCTTATAATTGTTTGTATCTCTTTGGTGTTGATTGTGGTCTCTCCTCCTTAATTCATGATTTTATTTATTCGGTTCCTTGCTCTTTTCTTTTTGATAAGGCTGCCCATGGATTTATCAATCCTATTAATTCTTATCAGAGAGCCTGCTCCTAGTTTCCTTGATCTGTTCTACTCTTCTTTTGGTTTGTATTTCATTGATTTCTGCTCTAATCTTTGTTCTCTTCCCCAGTTGAGTACAAGCTTTATTTGATCTTCTTTCTACAGGTCCTTTAGGTATAAGGTTAGCTTGTGTATTTGAGACATTTCTTGTTTCTTGAGAAAAACTTGTATTGGTATATACTTCCCACCTAAGACAGCCTTTCTCCATCCCAACGATTTTTGAATAGTTGTGTTTCATTTTCATTTGTTTCCATGATTTTTAAAAAATTCTTCTTTAATATCCTAGCTCACCCATTTATTCTCTAGTAAGATGCTCCTTAACCTCCATTTATTTGAGTTCTTTCAAAATGTCCTGTTCTGATTGAATTCCAGTTTCTAAGCGTTGTGGTCCAAAAATATGCATAGAACTATCCCAATATTTTGTGTGTTGAGACCTAATTTGTGACACAGTATGTGATCTTTTCTGAAAAATGTTCCAAGTGCACCAAGGAAGAATGTGTATTCTGTTGCTTTAGGATGGAATGTTCTGAATATATCTGTGAAGTCCATCTGGTCCAGTGTGTTATTCAAATTCCTTATTTCCTTCTTGATCTTCCCTTTAGATGATCTTTCCATTGTATTGAGGGAAGTGATAAAGTCCCCTGTATTATTGTATTGTTATCAATGTGTTTCTTATTTTTGTCATTAATTGACTTATATAATTGGCTGTTACCCTGTTAGAAGCATAGATATTTACAAATGTTCGATATTCCTGTTAGATAGATGCTTTAATTATGATATAATGACCGTCTATATATCTTACTACAGTCTTTGGTTTAAAATCGAATTTGCCTGATATAAGGATTGCTACCACAACTTTCTTTTGATACCCATTAGTATCATAAATACTTTTCCACCCCCTCACTTTAAATCTGGAGGTATCTTTTGGGTCTTATATGAATCTCTCTCATGCACACGCTCTATTTTTATTCAATTTATATAAAATTAGGTTTACATTATACTCTAGTCTATTGAGTGTGTAGTAGAATTATGTCTAGAAAAACAACATGTGTACCTTAATTTTTAAAAAAAAAAAAACTTTACTTATTGCTAAAAAAGGCTAACAATCATCTGAGCTTTCAGTGAGTTGCAATCTTTTTGCTGGTACAAGGTCTTGCCTCAATTTTGATGGCTGCTGACTGCCCAAGAAGGTGGTCTCTAAAGTCTGGGATTGTTGTGGCAATTTCTTTTTCTTTTTTTTTTATTTTAATAAACATATAATGTATTTTTATCCCCAGGGGTACAGGTCTGTGAATCGCCAGATTTACACATTTCACAGCACTCATCATAGCACATACCCTCCCCAATGTCCATTTCCCCACCACCCTCTCCCATACCCCCTCACCCCAGCAACTCTCAGTCTGTTTTTTGAGATTGAGTCTTTTATGGTTTGTCTCCCTCCCAATCCCATCTTTTCATTTTTTCTTTTCCTAGCTCCCCCCAACCCCGCCACATTGCATCTCCACTTCCTCATATCAAAGAGATCATATGATAGTTGTCTTTCTCCGATTGACTTATTTCGCTAAGCATAATACCCTCTAGTTCCATCCACATCGTCGCAAATGACAAGATTTCATTTCTTTTGATGGCAGCATAGTATTCCATTGTGTATATATACCACTTCTTCTTTATCCATTCATCTGTTGATGGACATCTAGGTTCTTTCCACAGTTTGGATATTGTGGACATTGCTGCTATAAACATTCGGGTGCACGTGCCCCTTCGGAGCACCATGTTTGTATCTTTAGGATATATACCCAGTAGTGCAATCGCTGGGTCATAGGGTAGCTTTATTTTCAGTTTTTTGAGGAACATCCACACTGTTTTCCAGAGTGGTTGCACCAGCTTGCATTCCCACCAGCAGTGTAGGAGGGTTCCCCTCTCTCCGCATCCTCGCCAGCATCTGTCATTTCTTGACTTGTTAATTTTAGCCATTCTGACTGGTGTGAGGTGATATCTCATTGTGGTTTTGATTTGTATTTCCCTGATGCCGAGTGATGTGGAGCACTTTTTCATGTGTCTGTTGGCCACATGGATGTTTTCTTTGCAGAAATGTCTGTTCATGTCCTCTGCCCATTTCTGGATTGGATTATTTGTTCTTTGGGTGTTGAGTTTAATAAGTTCTTTATAGATTTTAGATACAAGCCCTTTATCTGATATGTCATCTGCAAATATCTTCTCCCATTCTGTCAGTTGTCTTTTGGTTTTGTTAACTGTTTCCTTTGCTGTGCAAAAGCTTTTGATCTTGATGAAATTCCAATAGTTCATTTTTGCCCTTGCTTCTGTTGCCTTTGGCGATGTTCCTAGGAAGAAGTTGCTGCGGTTGAGGTCAAAGAGGATGCTGCCTGCATTCTGCTCAAGGATTTTGATGTATTCCTTTCTCACCTTGAGGTCTTTCATCCATTTTGAGTCTATTTTCATGTGTGGTGTAAGGAAATAGTCCAATTTCATTTTTATGCATGTGGCTGTCCAATTTTCCCAGCACCATTTGTTGAAGAGGCTGTCTTTTTTCCATTGGATATTCTTTCCTGCTTTGTCAAAGATTAGTTGACCATAGAGTTGAGGGTCTATTTCTGGGCTCTCTATTCTGTTCCATTGATCTATATGTCTGTTTTTGTGCCAGTACCATACTGTCTTGATGATGACAGCTTTGTAATAGAGCTTGAAGTCTGGAATTGTGATGCCACCGACTTTGGCTTTCTTTTTCAATATTCCTTTGGCTATTTGAGGTCCTTTCTGGTTCTATATAAATTTTAGGATTATTTGTTCTATTTCTTTAAAAAAAGTGGATGGGATTTTGATAGGGATTGCATTAAATGTGTAGATTGCTTTAGGTAGAATAGACATTTTCTCAATATTTGTTCTTCCAATCCATGAGCATGGAATATTTTTCCATTTCTTTGTGTCTTCCTCAATTTCTTTCATGAGTACTTTAAAGTTTTCTGAGTACAGATTCTTTGCCTCTTTGGTTAGATGTATTCCTAGGTATCTTATGGTTTTGGGTGCGATTGTAAATGGGACTGACTCCTCAATTTCTCTTTCTTCTGTCTTGTTGTTAGTGTAAAGAAATGCGACTGATTTCTGTGCATTGACTTTATATCCTGACACTTTCCTGAATTCCTATACAAGTTCTAGCAGTTTTGGAGTGGAGCCTTTTGGGTTTTCCACATATAGTATCATATCATCTGCAAAGAGTGATAGTTTGACTTCTTCTTTGCCAATTTGGATGTCTTTAATTTCTTTTTGTTGTCTGATTGCTGAGGCTAGGACTTCTAGTACACTGTTGAACAGCAGTGGTGATAATGGACATCCTTGCCCTGTTCCTGACCTTAGCAGAAAAGCTTTCAGTTTTTCTCCATTGAGAATGATATTTGCAGTGGGTTTTTCATAGATGGCTTTGATAATATTGAGGTATGTGCCTTCTATCCCTACACTTTGAAGAGTTTTAATCAGGAAGGGATGCTGCACTTTGTCAAATGCTTTTTCAGCATCTATTGAGAGTATCATATGGTTCTTATTCTTTCTTTTATTAATGTATTGTATCACATTGATGGAATTGTGGATGTTGAATCAACCTTGCAGCCCTGGAATAAATCCCACTTGGTCGTGGTGAATAATCTTTTTAATGTACTGTTGGATCCTATTGGCCAGTATTTTGGTGAGAATTTTCGCATCTGTGTTCATCAAGGATATTGGTCTGTAATTTTCTTTTTTGGTGGGATCCTTGTCTGGTTTTGGGATCAAGGTGATGCTGGCCTCATAAAATGAGTTTGGAAGTTTTCCTTCCATTTCTATTTTTTGGAACAGTTTCAGGAGAATAGGAATTATTTCTTCTTTAAATGTTTGGTAGAATTCACCTGGGAAGCCGTCTGGCCCTGGACTTTTGTTTGTTTGGAGATATTTGATGACTGTTTCAATCTCCTTACTGGTTATGGATCTGTTCAGGATTTCTATTTCTTCCTGGTTCAGTTATGGTGGTTTATATGTCTCTAGAAATGTATCCATTTCTTCCAGGTTGTCAAATTTGTTGTTGTAGAGTTGCTCGTAGTATGTTCTTATAATTGTTTGTATATCTTTGGTGTTGGTTGTGATCTCTCCTCTTTCATTCATGATTTTATTTATTTGCGTCCTTTCTCTTTTCTTTTTGATAAGTCTGGCCAGGGGTTTGTCAATCTTATTAATTCTTTCAAAGAACCAGCTCCTAGTTTTGTTGATTTGTTCTATTGTTTTTTTAGTTTCTCTTTCATTAATTTCTGCTCTGATCTTTATGATCTCTCTTCTCCTGCTGTGTTTAGGCTTTCTTTGTTGTTCTTTCTCCAGTTCCTTTAGGTGTAGGGTTAGGTTGTGTATTTGAGACCTTTCTTGTTTCTTGAGAAAGGCTTGTACCGCTATATATTTTCCTCTCAGGACTGCCTTTGTTGTGTCCCACAGATTTTGAACTGTTGTGTTTTCATTATCATTTGTTTCCATGAATTTTTTTCAATTCTTTTTTAATTTCCTGGTTGACCCATTCATTTTTTAGAAGGATGTTGTTTAGTCTCCATGTATTTACGTTCTCTCCAAATTTCCTCTTGTGTTTGAGTTCTAGCTTCAGAGCATTGTAGTCTGAAAATATGCAGGGAATGATCCCAATCTTTTGATACCGGTTGAGACCTGATTTATGACCCAGGATATGGTCTATTCTGGAGAATGTTCCATGTGCACTAGAGAAGAATATATATTCTGTTGCTTTGGGATGGAATGTTCTGAATATATCTGTGATGTCCATCTGGTCCAGTGTGTCATTTAAGGCTTTTATTTCCTTGTTGGTCTTTTGCATAGATGATCTGTCCATTTCAGTGAGACGAGTGTTAAAGTCCCCTATTATTTTTGTATTACTGTTGATGTATTTGTTTGATTTTATTATTAATTGGTTTATATAGTTGGCTGCTCCCATGTTAGGGGCATAAATATTTACGATTGTTAGGTATTCTTGTTGGACAGACCCTTTGAGTATGATATAGTGTCCTTCCTCATCTCTTATTATAGTCTTTGGCTTAAAATCTAATTGATCTGATATAAGGATTGCCACCCCAGCTTTCTTCTGATGTCCATTAGCATGGTACATTGTTTTACACCCCCTCACTTTAAATCTGGAGGTGTCTTTGGGTCTAAAATGAGTTTCTTGTAGGCAGCATATTGATGGGTTTTGTTTTTTTAATCCATTGTGATACCCTGTGTCTTTTGATTGGGACATTTAGCCCATTAACATTCAGGGTAACTATTGAGAGAGATGAATTTAGTGCCATTGTATTGCCTCTATAATGACTGTTACATTATATTGTCTCTGTTTCTTTCTGATCTACTACTTTTAGGGTCTCTCTTTGCTTAGAGGACCCCTTTCAATATTTCCTGTAGAGCTGGTTTGGTGTTTGCAAATTCTTTCAGCTTTTGTTTGTCCTGGAAGCTCTTTATTTCTCCTTCTATTTTCAATGATAGCCTAGCTGGACATAGTATTCTTGGCTGCATGTTTTTCTCGTTTAGTGCTCTGAATATATCATGCCAGTTCTTTCTGGCCTGCCAGGTCTCTGTGCATAGGTCCGCTGCCAATCTAATGTTTTTACCCTTGTATGTTACAGACTTCTTTTCCCGGGCTGCTTTCAGGATTTTCTCTTTGTCGCTAAGACTTGTAAATTTTACTATCAGGTGAAGAGGTGTGGACCTATTTTTATTGAATTTGAGGGGCGTTTTTAGCATCTCCTGGATTTTGATGTTTGTTCCCTTTGCCATATTAGGGAAATTCCAATATTTTTCTCCAGTATACCTTCTGCTCCCCTCTCTCTTTCTTCTTCTTCTGGAATGCCAATTATTCTAATGTTGTGTCAGCTTATGGTGTCGCTTATCTCTCGAATTCTCTCCTCGTGGTCCAGTATTTGTTTGTCTCTCTTTTGCTCAGCTTCTTTATTCTCTGTCATTTGGTCTTCTATGTCACTAATTCTTTCTTCTGCCTCATTTATCATAGCAGTGAGAGCTTCCATTTTTGATTGCACCTCATTAATAGCTTTTTTTTTATTTCAACTTGGTTAGATTTTCGTTCTTTTATTTCTCCAGAAAGTGCCTTTATCTCTCCAGACAGGGTTTCTCTAATATCTTCTATGCCTTTTTTGAGCATGGCTAGAACCCTGAGAATCATCATTCTGAACTCTAGATCTGTCATGTTACCAATGTCCTTATCGATTAGGTCTCCAGCCTTCGGTAACGCCCCTTGTTCTTTTTTTTGTGGTGAGTTTTTCCACCTTGTCATTTTGTCCAGATAAGATTTGCTTTCTCCTTCTATAGAATTCCGCTGTTCTTGGTGAGCGAAGTTGGTCTTGGCTGGGTTTCTTGTTGATCTTTTGGGGGAGGGGACTGTTGTGGTGATTCTCAAGTGTCTTTGCCGCAGGCGGAATTGCACCGCCCTTGCCAGGGGCCAGGCTAAGTAATCGGCTTGGGTTTGCTTTCGGGAGCTTTTGTTCCCTGAGCACTTTCCGTAGAGTTCCAGAGGACGGGAATGAAGATTGCGGCCTCCCAATCTCTCGGCCCGGTGGAGCCGAGAGCTTGGGGTTCCGCTCCTCAGTGTGCCCTCAGAGAAAAGCGCCCAACCGCCTGCTTCCCTGGCCTGCAGTCATGCCAGTAGGAAAGCAGTCAATTGCTGGCAGTTGGAGAAAAGTGCCCGGTTGCTTCCTTCTCCATGGCCTCTGGCCACGCTCCGAGCCCACCCAGCCTGCGACCGGCTCAAGGTGAACCCGGGCTGAGAGCTCACTCCTCGGCTTTGTCACTGTAGCCGGCTTCCCCGCTCTAATACCTGCAAGCTCTGCAGCACTCAGACACCCCCGGTCCTTCTGTGACCCTGTGGGACCTGGGGTTATGCTGAACCCGCCTGGGTTTCTCCACAGTTTAGCCTCTGGAGCGATGTCCCTCTGTGGAGCACACTTTTAAATTCCCGATTTTGTGCTCTGTTGCTCCGCTGCTTGCCGGGAGCCGGCCCCTCCCCCCGGGGTCTATCTTCCCGTCGCTTTGGATTCACTTCTCCTCAGGTCCTACCTTTCAGAAAGTGGTTGATTTTATGTTTCTAGAATTGTTGCTCTTCTTCTCTTCAATTTCCCGTTGGATTTGTAGGTGTTCACAATGGTTAGATAAGCCGTCTAGCTGATCTCCTGCTACCTGATGTCGTCTCAGCCTGCTACTTCTCCGCCATCTTGACTCCTCCCAGCTGTTGTGGCAATTTCTTAAAGTAAGACAACAATGGTGTTTGCCACACCAATAGACTTTTCCTTTTACTAAGTATTTCTCTTGAGCAAGTGAAGTTTTTGACAGCATTTTATTCACAGTAGAATTTCTTTCAAAATTGGAGTCAATGAATCTCTTGCAGAAAGCATATTGATGGGTCTTTTTTTGTTATCCATCTTGATACCTTGTGTCTTTTAATTGGGGTATTTAGTCCATTTAAATTCAGAGTAACTGTTGAAAATTATGAATTTAGTGTCATTGTATTACCTGTAAAGTGATTGTGTATAATGTCTCTGTTCCTTTCTGGCCTATGTTACTTTTGCACTCCCTCTTGGCTTAGAGGAGCTCTTTTGATATTTCTTGTAGGGCTGGTTTGGTGATCTAGCTTATGTTTGTCCTGGAAATTTTTTTTAAAATAAACATATAGGGGCGCCTGGGTGGCTCAGTAGGTTAAAGCCTCTGCCTTCAGCTCAGGTCATGATCTCAGGGTCCTGGGATCGAGCCCCGCATCGGGCTCTCTGTGCAGCAGGGAGCCTGCTTCCTCCTTTCTCTCTGCCTGCCTTGCTGCCTACCTGTGATCTCTGTCTGTCAAATAAATAAATAAAATCTTTAAAAAAAAAAATAAAAAAAAAATAAAATAAACATATAATGTATTATTAGCCCCAGGGGTACAGGTCTGTGAATCGCCAGTTTTACACACTTCACAGCACTCACCATAGCACATACCCTCCCCAATGTCCATAACCCCACCACCCTCTCTCGACCTCCCTCCCCCCAGCAACCCTCAGTTTGTTTTGTGAGATTAAGAGTCTCTTATGGTTTGTCTCCCTCCCAATCCCTTCTTGTTTCATTTATTCTTTTCCTACCGCCAAAACCCCCCACGTTGCCTCTCCACTTCCTCATATCAGGGAGATCATATGATAGTTGTCTTTCTCCGATTCACTTATTTCGCTAAGCATAATACCCTCTATTTCCATCCACATCATTGTAAATGACAAGATTTCATTTCTTTTGCTGGCTGAATAGCATTCCATTGTATATATACCACATCTTCTTTATCCATTCATCCGTTGATGGACATCTAGGTTCTTTCTATAGTTTGGCTATTGTGGACATTGCTGCTATAAACATTTGGTTGCACGTGCCCTTTCGGATCACTATGTTTGTATCTTTAGGGTAAATACCCAGTAGTGCGATTG
Source organism: Gulo gulo luscus (assembly GCA_024510155.1). NCBI lineage: Eukaryota > Metazoa > Chordata > Mammalia > Carnivora > Mustelidae > Gulo > Gulo gulo. The sequence goes on from JAJHUB010000197.1 coordinate 49,432, forward strand.
CTGGGTCGTATGGTAGCTCAATTTTCAACTTTTTGAGGAAACCCCATGTTGTTTTCCAGAGTGGTTGAACCAGCTTGCATTCCCACCAACAGTGTAAGAGGGTTCCCCTTTCTCCACATCCTCTCCAGCATCTGTCATTTCCTGACTTGTTAATTTTAGCCATCCTGACTGGTGTGAGGTGGTATCTCATTGTGGTTTTGATTTGTATTTTCTGGATGCCGAGTGATGTGGATCATTTTTTCATGTGTCTGTTGGCCATCTGGATGTCTTCTTTGCAGAAGTGTCTGTTCATGTACTCTGCCCATTTCTGGATTGGATTATTTGTTCTTTGGGTGTTGAGTTTGCTAAGCTCTTTATAGATTTTCAATACTAGCCCTTTATCTGATATGTCATTTGCAAATATCTTCTCCCTTTGTGTCAGTTGGCTTTTGGTTTTGTTAACTCTTCCGCCACTTGCTGGGAGCCAGCCCCTCTCCCCACGGTCTATGTTCCCGTCGCTTTGGATTCACTTCTATGCCGGTCCTACCTTTCAGAAAGTGGTCGATTTTCTGTTTCTAGAATTGTTGCTCTTCTTCTCTTCAATCTCCTGTTGGATTTGTAGGTGTTCACAATGGTTTGATAAGCTATCTAGCTGATCTCCTGCTACCTGATGTCATCTCAGCCTGCTACTTCTCCTCCATCTTGACTCCTCCTGTCCTGGAAACTTTTTATCAATCCTTCTATTTTGAATGACATCCTAGTTTGATAAAGTATTCTTGGTTGCATATTTTTCTCATTTAACACCCTGAATATATCATGCCCATCCTAAGGCCTGTCAGGTTTCTGTAGCTAAGTCTGTTGCCAATCTAATGTTTCTACCTTTGTAGGCTACAGATATCATGTCCTGAGTTGCTTTAAGGATTATCTCTTTGTCTCTGAGATTTGTTAAGTTTTACTATTATATGTCGGGATGTTGACCTATTTTTATTTGTAGAAGTCTGCTCCAGTGAGGGACACTGCTCAGGTAGCTAAGCAGGGGAAGAATCCTAGCTGGGACAGTGTAGTCTCAGGATCCTTATGGTTACAGGAAGACCAGGGGTGCCTGAGTACAACAGAGATTGCAGACATTAGAGTCAGGAATCTGGCTGCAAATAGTGAGCTCTCAGCACAGGGTTGCCATAAACCACAAACCATAGCACAGTCAGGAGACTCCTGTCAGAGCAGAGGCCCAACAAGTATCAGAACCAGCGAGAACCCCCTTCCACCCCTAGAAAGAGCAGTAGGGAGGGCACAGCAAGAGTCTTCAGGGTTTGGAGACTACACCTGGGGTCATGTGCCCGAGATAGAAATGCTCAGTTGCAGGCCGGTTGAGCACAGACCATGGCTGGAGGCCAGGGAAACAGGAGTGACTGACTATTCTCTGAGGGCTTGATGAGGAGTAGGGCTCTGAGCTTTCAGCTCCAGGACCAGAGATTGGGATTCCTCTAAAGCTGCATGGAAAGCCCTTCGGGAACAAAAACCACCTAAAGTAAACCAGAGCTGATTATTTAGCCTGGCCCTGGCAAAGACACCTGAGACTCCATGCAACATCCAGCCAAGACCAAGTTTAACAATCAATGAGAACTGCATATCTCCAGTGCTAGGAAAATACAGCACATAGAATTCACAGCTTTTCCCCCATGATTCCTTGGTCTTTCTACTTCCTTTTTCCCCCCCTTTTTAAAAACTGATTTCTTATTTCATTAATTCCTTTTAAAATCTTTTTTTAAATTTTAATTTTTACAGTTGCATTCTATTCCTTTATTGTATTTCACCTTATTTTTGTATATAGTTCTTCTTTTTCATAAAAGTTTTTTTCTTTCCTTACAATTATGGGATGCAGTTTATTCTAACAGACCAAAATACACCTAACATCTAGTGTATGGTTCTCTTCTATGCACTTGTCTGTTCATATTCTCTTTTATTTTATTGTTGTTGTTATTTTTTTCCTTTTCTTCTTTCTTTTTTATTTTTTTGTTTTATTTTGTTTTGTTAAAATTCAAGCCTCTGCCTTCCGCTCAGGTCATGATCCCAGGGTTCTGGGATCGAGCCCTGCATTGGGCTCTCTGCTTGGCAGGGAGTCCTACTTCTCTCCCCCTCTGCCTGCCTCTCTGCCTACTTGTGATCTCTGTCTGTCAAATAAATAAATAAAATCTTTTTAAAATTAACAAAATTGTTTTAAAACAATTTTTTAAAAATGTTCATCTTTACAGTTACATTCTATTCATTCAATGTATTTGATTTTTATTTTTGTATGTATACTCCTTTTTTTTCTTTACAATTTTGAGATGTAGTTTCTTCTAATAAACTAACCAAAATACACTAAGGTTTTAGTGTATTGTTCTGTTCCTTTCACCTGTGTGTTTATATCCCTTCCTTTTGTTGTTGTTGTTGTTACTGTTTTCCTTTTGTTTTTTCTTTTCTTTTCATTTCCATTTTTGTAGTTACATTTTATCTGTTCTTTGTAATCAATTTTATTTTTGTACATATATATATTTTATTTTCTTTATAAATTTGGGATCTAGTTTTCTAAAAACAAAAAACAGACCAAAATACACTCAATATCCAGAGTATTGTCCTATTCTGCTCACTGTCTGATAATATTCTTTTCTTTTCTTTTTCCCCCCTGGTTTTGGGTCTCTTCTGATTTGTTTAGTGCATATTTCTCTGGGGTCTGTTATCATTTTAGTATTTTGTTCTCATTCATGCATTTCTCTCTGGACAGATAGACAAGATGGAAAAACTCACCTCAGAAAAGAGAACAACAGGCAGTACTGACTGCCAGGAACTTAATCAGTATGGACATAAGATCTCAGATCTAGAATCCAAAATAACAATTATAAATATACTAGCTAGACTTGAAAAAAATCATAGAAAACACTAGAGAATCCATTTCTGGAGAAATGAACTAAAATATAACCAAGTCAAAGTAAAACAGGTCATTAATGAGATACAATAAAAAATGGAGGCTCTAACTAACATAAATGAGACAGAAGAGAGAAGTAGTGATATGTAAGAGCAAAAAAAGAAAAACAAATAAGTCAAAAAATGAGCAGAAGGCATGAACAGAAACTTCTCCAAAGAAGACACACAAACGGCTAATAGACACAATAAAAAATGTTCATCATCATTAGCCATCAGAGAAATTAAAATCAAAACCACATTGAGATACCACCTTACACCAGTTAGAATGGCAAAAATTGACAGGGAAAGAAACACAAATGTTGGAGAGGTTGTAGAGAAAGGGGAACCCTTCTACAGTGTTGGTGGGAATACAAGTTGGTGCAGGCACTTTGGAAAACAGTGTGGAGGTTCCTCAAAAAATTAAAAATAGAGCTACTCTATGAACTGGCGATTGTACTACTGGGTATTTACCCCAAAGATACAGATGTAGTGAACAGAAGGGCCATATGCACCCTAATGTTCATAGCAACAAAGTCCACAATAGCCAAACTGGAAAGAGCCAAGATGCCCTTCAATAGACAAATGGATAAAGATGTGGTCCACATACACAATGGAATATTATTAAACCTTCAGAAAGGATGAATACCCTACTTTTGCATCAACATGGATGGGACTGATGATTATGCTGAGTGAAATAAGTCAAACAGAGAGAGTCAATTATCGTATGGTTTCACTCACTTGTGGAGCATAAGGAATACCATGGAGGACATTAGGAAAAGGAAGGGACAAATGAATGGGGGAAATCAGAGCAGGGAGACAAACCATGAGAAACTGTGGACTCTGAGAAACTATGGGTTTTAGGGGGAAAGAGGGTGGGAAGATGGATTGTCCTGGTGATGAGTATTGAGGAGGGCACATATTGCATTGAGCACTGGGTGTTATACATAAACAATGAATCTTGGAACACTACATCAAAAACTAATGATGTACTGTATATGGTGGCTAACATAAAATAATGATAATGATAATAATAATAATAATAAAAGAAGCTGAGAAATAGAAATAAACAACTACTGGATTACAAGGGAAGAATTTGAGGATAAGTGATACCATAAAGCAAAACAATAGTAGAATAATTGGGATACCAGAAGAAGAGGAAAGAAAGAGAGGGGCAGAAGGTGTATTGGAACAAAGTATAGTGAAGAAATTCCCTAATCTGGGGAAGGAACCAGGAATCAAAGTTCAGGAGACACCGAGAACTCCTCTCAAAATCAATAAAAATGGCCCATTGTGGTTTTGATATGCATTTCCCTGATGATGAATGATGTTGAGTATTTTTTTCATGTTCCTGTTGGCCATTTGTATGTCTTCTTTGGAGACATGCATGTCTTCATGTCTTCTGTCCATTTCTTCATTGGCTTTCTTTGTTTTTGTTTTTTGAGGTGTTTATTTTTATAAGTTCTTTATAGATTTTAGATACAGGCCCTTTATCTGATAAGATATTTGAAAACAACTTCTCCCATTCTGTAGATTGCCTCTTAGTTTTGATGACTCTTTTTCTTTACTGTGCAAGATATTTTTATTCTTCTGATATCCCAATCATTCATTGTTGTATTTGTTTCCCTTCTCTCTGGAGACATGACTTGCAAGATGTTGCTGAGGTCAACGATGTTGCTGTTTGTGTTCTTTCCTAGGATTTTGATGGAAACCTGTCTCATATTTAGATTTTTCACCCATTCTGAGTTTATTTTTTTTGTATGGTATAAAAATGTGGTCCAGTTTCATTCTTCTGCATGTGGCTCTTCAATTTTCCCAACACCACTTTTAAAAGAGACTGTCTTTTTTTTTTCCATTGGATAATCTCTCCTGCTTTGTCAAATATTAGTTGAACATAGAGTTGAGGGTTCAGTTCTGAAATTTTTATTCTGTTCCATTGATGTATGTGTCTGTTTTTGTGCCAGTACTATACTGTCTTGATGATTACAGTTTTCTAATAGAGCTTGAAGCTTGGAATTGTGATGCCCCCATCTTTGGTTTTCTTTATCAACATTACTTTGACTATTCCAAGAGTTTTCTGTTTCCATACAAATTTAGGATTATTTGTCCCAGCTCTGTGAAATATTGTGGTGTTATTTTGATCGCGATTGCACTTAATGTGTAGAGTCCTTTATGTTAGCATAAACATTTTAACAACATTTGTTTTTCCAATCCATAAGCATGGAATGTTTTTCCATTTCTTTGTGCCCTCTTAAATTTCTTTCATAAGTGTTCTATAGTTGTCAGAGTACAGATCTTTTACCTCTTTGGTTAGGTTTATTCCTAGGTATCTTGTGGTTTTTGGTGCAGTTGTAAATGGAATTGATTCCTTGATTTCTCTTTCTGCTGTTTCATTGTTAGTGTGGTAGAAATGCAACTGATTTGTTTGCATTGATTTTGTATCCTTTTAGTTTGCTAAATTTCTGTTAGAATTTTTTTTGGCAGAGTCACTTGGGTTTTCTACATAGAGTATGTCATCTGTAAAGAATAAAAGTTTGACTTCTTCTTTACCAATCTGTATGCCTTTTATTTCTTTTTTGTTGTCTGATTACTGAGGCTAGGACTTCTGCTAATATGCTGAACAACAGTGGTGACAGTGGACATCACTGTCTTTTTCCTGATATTATAGGAAAGGCTCTCGGTTTTTCACCATTGAACATATTATTTATTGTGTGTTTTTCCTATATGCCTATCATGATATTAAGGTATGCTCCTTCTATCCCTTGATTTTATCAAGAAAAGAAGCTGTATTTCATCAAATGTTTTTCTACATCTGTTGAGATCATATTTTTTCTGATCCTTTCTTTAATTAATGTGGTGTATCACATTGATTGATTTGTCGACTTTGAATCACACTTGCACCCCAGGAAAAAATCCCATTTGTTAGTGGTGAATAATCTTTTAATTTACTTTGGATCCTACCAGCTAGTGTCTTTATTAGAATTTTTGCATCCATGTTCATCAGAGATATTGGTCTCTAATTCTCGTTTTTAGTAGGGTCTTTGGTTTTCAGATCAAGGTAATGCTGGCCTCATAGAATGAGTTTGACAGTTTTCTTTCCATTTCTATTTTTGAATGAGTTTCAGAACAGGCATTAAATATTCTTTAAATGTTTTGTTGAATTCACCTGAGGGCCATCCAGTCCTGGAATGTGGTTTGCTGGAAGATTTGTGATTACTGATTCAATATCTTTGCTGGTTATGGGTCTGTTCAGGTTTTCTATTTCCTCCTGTTTCAGTTTTGGTAGTTTATATGTTTCTAGGAATGCATCCATTTCATCCAGATTGCATAATTTGTTGGCACGTAGTTGCACATAATATGTTATTATAATTGCTTGTATTTCTTTGATGTTAGTTGTGATCTCTCCTCTTTCATTCATGATTTTATTTATTTGGGTCCTTGCTCTTTTCTTTTGTTAAATTGGGCTAGGGGTTTATCAATCTTGTTAATTCTTTCAAAGCTTCAGCTCCTTATTTTGTTCCTCTGTTCTGTTTTATTTTTTTTTCTATATTTCAATAACATTGATTTCTGCTCTAATATTTACTATTCCTCTTCTACTAGATTTAGGTTTTATTTGGTGAATTATCCCCCAGCTCCTTTAGGTGTAAGGTTACGTTGTGTATTTGACACCTTTTTTGTTTCTTGACAATGGCTTATGTCGCTACATAATTCCCTATTCGGACAGCCTTTCCTGCATCCCAAAGGTTCTGAGCCATCACGTTTTCATTTTCATTTGCTTCCATGTATTTTTTTTAATTTTTTATTGATTTTCAGCGTAACAGTATTCATTGTTTTTTTCACCACACCCAGTGCTCCATGCAATCTGTGCCCTCCCTAATACCCACCATCTGGTTCCCCCAACGTCCCACCCCCCGCCCCTTCAAAACCCTCAGGTTGTTTTTCAGAGTCCATAGTCTCTCATGGTTCACCTCCCCTTCCAATTTCCCTCAACTCCCTTCTCCTCTACATCTACCCTTGTCCTCTATATTATTTGTTATACTCCACAAATAAGTGAAACCATATGATACTTGACTCTCTCTGCTTGACTTATTTCACTCAGCATAATCTCTTCCAGTCCTGTCCATGTTGATACAAAAGTTGGGTATTCATCCTTTCTGATGGAGGCATAATACTCCATAGTGTATATGGACCCCATCTTCCTTATCCATTCATCCGTTGAAGGGCATCTTGGTTCTTTCCACAGTTTGGCGACCGTGGCCATTGCTGCTCTAAACATTGGGGTACAGATGGCCCTTCTTTTCACTACATCTGTGTCTTTGGGGTAAATACCCAGTAGTGCAATTGCAGGGACATAGGGAAGCTCTATTTTTAAATTCCTGAGGAATCTCCACACTGTTCTCCAAAGTGGCTGCACCAGTTTGCATTCCCACCAACAGTGGAAGAGGGTTCCCCTTTCTCCACATCCTCTCCAACATACGTTGTTTCCTGTCTTGCTAATTTTGGCCATTCTAACTGGTGTAAGGTGGTATCTCAATGTGGTTTTGATTTGAATCTCCCTGATGGCGAGTGATGATGAACATTTTTTCATGTGTCTGGTAGCCATTTGTATGTCTTCATTGGAGAAGTGTCTGTTCATATATTCTGCCCATTTTTTAATATGATTGTCTGTTTTGTGTGTGTTGAGTTTGAGGAGTTCTTTATAGATCGTAGATATCAACTTTTTGTCTGTACTGTCATTTGCAAATATCTTCTCCCATTCTGTGGGTTGCCTCTTTGTTTTGTTGACTGTTTCATTTGCTGTGCAGAAGCTTTTGATCTTGATGAAGTCCCAAAAGTTCATTTTCGCTTTTATTTCCTTCGCCTTTGGAGACATATCTTGAAAGAAGTTGCTGTGGTTGATATCAAAGAGGTTACTGCCTATGTTCTCCTCGAGGATTCTGATGGATTCCTGTCTCACGTGGAGGTCTTTTATCCATTTTGAGTTTATCTTTGTGTACAGTGTAAGAGAATGGTCGAGTTTCATTCTTCTACATATAGCTGCACAGTTTTCCCAGCACCATTTATTGAAGCGACTGTCTTTTTTCCACTGGATATTTTTTCCTGTTTTGTCGAAGATTATTTGACCATAGAGTTGAGGGTCCATATCTGGGCTCTCTACTCTGTTCCACTGGTCCACGTGTCTGTTTTTATGCCAGTACCATGCTGTCTTGGTGATCACAGCTTTGTAGTAAAGCTTGAAATAGGTAACATGATGCCGCCAGTTTTATTTTTGTTTTTCAACATTTCCTTAGCAATTCGGGGTCTCTTCTGATTCCATACAAATTTTAGGATTATTTGCTCAAGCTCTTTGAAAAATACCGGTGGAATTTTGATGGGAATGGCATTAAAAGTATAGATTGCTCTGGGCAGTATAGACATTTTAACGATGTTTATTCTTCCGATCCAAGAGCATGGAATGGTCTTCCATCTTTTTGTGTCTTCTTCAATTTCTTTTAGGAGTGTTCTGTAGTTCCTCGAGTACAGATCTTTAACCTCTTTCGTTAGGTTTATTCCGAGGTATCTTATGGTTCTTGGTGCTATACTAAATGGAATCGATTCTCTAATTTGCCTTTCTGTATTTTCATTATTAGTGTATGAGAAAGCCACTGATTTCTGGACATTGACTTTGCATCCTGCCACATTACTGAATTGCTGTATGAGTTCTAGTAGTTTGGGGGTGGAGTCTTCCGGGTTTTCCATATAAAGAATCATGTCATCTGCGAAGAGAGAGAGTTTGACTTCTTCCTTGCCAATTTGGATACTTTTTATTTCTCTTTGCTGTCTGATTGCTGTTGCTAGGACTTCTAATACAATGTTGAACAAGAGTGGTGAGATTGGGCATCCTTGTCGTGTTCCTGATCTCAACGGGAAGGCTGCAAGCTTTTTCCCATTGAGGATGATATTTGCTGTAGGTCTTTCATAGATAGATTTGATGAAGTTCAGGAATGTTCCCTCTATCCCTATACTTTGAAGTGTTTTAATCAGGAATGGATGCTGGATTTTGTCAAAAGCTTTTTCTGCATCAATTGAGAGGATCATGTGGTTCTTCTCTCTTCTCTTATTGATTTGTTCTATCACATTGATTGATTTGCGAATGTTGAACCATCCTTGTAGCCCAGGGATGAATCCCACCTGGTCATGGTGGATAATCTTTTTAATGTGCTGTTGGATCCTGTTTGCTAGGATCTTGTTGAGAATCTTGGCATCCATATTCATCAGTGATATTGGTCTGAAATTCTCCTTTTTGGTAGGGTCTTTGCCTGGTTTGGAGATCAGGGTAATGCTAGCTTCATAAAAAGAGTTTGGAAGTTTTCCATCTGCTTCAACTTTTTGAAACAGCTTCAGGAGAATAGGTGTTATTTCTTCTTTGAAAGTTTGATAGAATTCCCCAGGGAATCTGTCGGGTCCTGGGCTCTTGTTTTTTGGGAGGTTTTTGATCACTGCTTCAATCTCGTTACTAGATATCAGTCTATTCAGGTTGTCAATTTCTTCCTGGTTCAATTTTGGGAGTTTATAGTTTTCCAGGAATGCATCCATTTCATCTAGATTGCTTAGCTTATTGGCATATAACTATTGATAATAACTTCTGATGATTGTTTCTACTTCTTTGGTGTTAGTTGTGATCTCTCACTTTTCATTCATAATTTTATTAATTTGGGCTTTCTCTCTTTTCTTTTGGATTAGTGTAGCCAATGGTTTATTGATCTTATTGATTCTTTCAAAAAACCAGCTTCTAGTTTCATTGATACGTTCTACTGAATCTCTGGTTTCTACCTCTTTGATCTCTGCTCTAATCTTGGTTATTTCCCTTCTGACGTGTGGGGTTGGTTTGATTTGTTGTGGATTCTCCAGTTCTTTAAGGTGTAGTGACAGCTGGTGTATTCTGTATTTTTCCATTTTTTTGAGGGAGGCTTGGATGGCTATGTATTTCCCCCTTAGGACCGCCTTTGCTGTATCCCATAGGTTTTGGAGTGAAGTGTCTTCATTCTCATTGGTTTCCATAAATTGGTGAAGTTCTTCTTTGATCTCCTGGTTGATCCAAGCATTCTTAAGCAAGGTGGTCTTTAGCTTCCAGGTGTTTGAGTTCCTTCTGAACTTTTCCTTGTGATTGAGCTCCAGTTTCAAAGCATTGTGATCTGAGAATATGCAGGGAATAATCTCAGTCTTTTGGGATCGGTTGAGCCCTGATTTGTGACCCAGCATGTGGTCTCTTCTGGAGAAGGTTCCATGTGCACTTGAGAAGAATGAGTATTCTGTTGTTTTAGGGTGGAATGTTCTGTATATATCTATGAGGTCCATCTGGTCCAATGTGACATTCAATGCTCTTATTTCTTTATGGATTTTCTGCTTTGATGATTTGTCTATTTCTGAGAGAGCCATGTTAAGATCTCCTACTATTAATGTATTCATATCAATATGACTCATTCTCTTGATTCATAGTTTTCTTATATAATTGGCTGCTCCCATATTGGGGGCGTAGATATTTACAATTGTTAGATCATCTTGGTGGATAATCTCTTTAAGAATTATGTAGTGTCCTTCTGTATCTCTGACTACTGTCTTTAGTTTAAAATCTAATTTATCTGATATGAGAATTGCTACCCAAGCCTTCTGAGGCCCATTGGCATGAAAGATGCTTCTCCATCCCTTCACTTTCAGTCTGGGTGTATCTTTAGGTTCTAATGGGTCTCTTGTGGACAACATATGGATGGGTCCTGTCATTTTATCCAATCTGCAACCCTGTGTGGTTTTATGGGCGCATTTAGGCTATTCACATTGAGAGTGATTATTGAGAGATACGTTTTTATTGACATTGTGTTGTCTTTGAAGTCTTTCGTTCTGTCAATTGTCTCTATATTTCTGTTCAATGCTATTCTTAGGGTTTTTCCTCTTTTCTAGAGCCCTCCTTAATATTTCCTGCAGTGTCGGCTTGGTGGTTGCATAGTCTTTTAAGCCTTGCTGGTCTTGGAATCTCTATCTCTCTATCCATTTTGAATGTCAGTCTTGCTGGATAAAGTATTCTTGGCTGCATGTTCTTCTCATTTAGTGCCCTGAATGTATCTTGCCAGCCCTTTCTGGCTTTCCAGGTCTCTGTGGACAGGTCTGACATTATTCTGATGGGCTTTCCTCTGTAGGTAAGGAGCTTCTTTGTCCTAGCGGCTTTCAAGAGATTGTATCTACAATTATGATTCCTCAATTTTACTATGAGGTGCCTGGATGTTTTTTTGGAATTTATAATCTTGGGGGGAGACCTTTCTGCTTCTAGTACATGAACACTTGTTCCATTTGCAAGATTGGGTAAATTTTCATGAAGAACTTGTTCCACTATATCTTCTAGACTTCTTTCTTTCTCCTCCCCTTCAGGGATTCCAATAATTCTGATGTTGGAACATTTCATGGCATCATTTATTTCCCTGATTCTGTTTTCGTTGCTTCTAAGCTGTTTGTTCCAGGCTTCCTCCTGATCCTTTCTCTCTATCTGTTTGTCCTCCAGATCACTGATTCTATCTTCTGTCTCAGTTACCCTAGCTTTTAGAGAATTTAGATTAGATTGGAACTCATTGAGAGCATTGTGAACCTCATCCCTGGTGGCCTTCAGCTCTGCCCTAACATTATGAACATCATCCCTGGTTACTTTCAATTCTGCCCTAATCGATTCTGTTTGGTCATCCATGGCTTTCTCCAACCTAGCTATTGCCTGGATAATTGTTAGCCTGAATTCTCTTTCCGACATATTGTCCATGTTGATAGCCGTTAGCTCTGTTCCGGAAGGCCCATCCTCTGTACTTTTCTTCTGTTGGGGATTCCTCCTCCTAGTCATTTTGGTGAGAGATGACTGGACAGATGTAGCTGGATGTATCAACTGTGGTGCAGTCAAGGTTCATCCTGGAATGCTTCTGAGCACTCAGGATTCCCAACCCAAATGAGAGAAAAAAGAAAAGAAAAAGAAAAAAGAGAGAGAGAGAGACAGGAAAAAAAGGGAAGATAAAAGAGAAAGTTCAGTCCCAAATGGGCCCCAGGGTAAGATTTATGACGTGTACAAACAAAAACAGACAAACAAAAAGACTGATAAAAGTATATGGCGAGAGAAAAAAAAAATATATATATAAGCAAAAAAAGTAAGAACCTCGTCAAAAAGAACCCCAAGTATAATATTTATATACTATCAGGACAAACATAAATACACAGAGACACTGGCAGAAGAAGAAGATGGGAGCATGGTTATAGATTCTCAGTGTGGGCAAGGAAGTTTATTTTGATTCTTCCTGGATGTTATCTTGATATCTTTGTTAAAGGACTGAACTTTCCTAAGATAAAAGGGGGATTAAAAATTGGTTTACCTATAGGGGTAGCATTGATTGGAGAAAGGGGGTTACCTTGAAGTTTAATTCTATATGAATATTAGAAAATAAAAATAAAAAAGGAATAAACTGGACTAAACTAAACTAAATTTTTTTTAAAAAATTAAAAAAATAAAAAAGCAAAAGAAAAACACGTGTATGTATCAAAAAATTCAGGTTAGAAGTTTATTATGGAATTTGATGTACTGGACATCTCACTGTGATGGTAAATAGGTTAAAAAATTATCTATATAAAAAAAGAAAAAAAAATGAACCCGAATAGTGGGAATGAGTTAAAAGTAAAAGTTGTATCTATGACGTAGTGGTGGTTGTTCTCTTGTAGTCTTTTTTTTTTTTTTCTTTCCTGATTTGTTTTCTGGGGGAGGGGGCTGCCGCGTGGGTTTTCAGTCAATGATGTTTCCTGAGTTAAGTCCTCCAGCCCCCCTCAAGGGAGTGGGCTCTGAGGAAAACAGTTTTTTCAGGCTTTTGTTCTCTGGAGGTTTTTATGTTTGTTCACTTCTTTTCTCTCGCCTTGACAGCTTTTGATGGTTTTCGGAGGTTTAGAGGAAAACAAACTGCACCCCGACCTCCCTCTCAGAGAGAAGCCTCAGTCTGCTCCCCTGCAGGTGCTGTAGCCGCTAGGCCGCTGGCAGAGCAGGTTCTGAGTCGAGGTCCCTGGGGATGCAGGATCTCCTGCTCGTATGCAAAAGCAGGGCAGCAGCGGCTGTCTGGGCAGCTCCAGACTGCCAGAGAGGTTTCAAGCAGGGATCTCACACTGAGATTTTCCCGCTGGCAGGGGCTGGGACTGCCTGGTCTTTCCAGGTCTAAGAGTGCAGGACTTGCACGCACCTCTCCCAGGGGAGGTTGTGGGTGCTGGCGTCTACAGCTCTAGCATGGCGCGGGTCCCAGAACACCAGGCTGGGCGTTTGTGCACCTCTCTCAGGGGAGGGTGAGGCGCGCGCGCATATCTCAGGCAAGATGCACTTTCTGCCGTCTGGTGTGGCTCCCAGCCCCTCACGGGAGCCGGACTCCACTTGTTCTCGGGCGCGTGGGTGGCTCAGGGACCAAGACCTGGTTTCTCGGATGCACTCTCTGGCTCAATGCCAGGGGAGGCTGTCCTGGGTCTGGAGACTTAAGCCCCTGTCCCTAGCCGCCCCGATTCTCACAATTTCCCCCGCAATCCTTTGCTCTTTTGAGTGCTTTCAACCAGACTCCAAGTTAATGCTGGTCCCCAGATGCAGGGCACTCTTGTATTGGGGTATTATTTTCCAATCGGTTACCTCTGGTGGCTCCCTCCCCCTTTTGTTTATCTTCCGATATCTGTCCCACGTTCCCACTCCACTTTAACTGCCCACTGGCGTCTTCTGCCCCCCATAGATATCCGGACGTGTATAATTCTGATTTCATGGGTGATCGGAGTTCTTTGGTGGGTAATCAGCTCACTTTATGATACAGGTTGAAAAGGCGCCTCCTCCTACTTCCCCGCCATCTTGTCTCCTCTTGCTTCCATGTATTTTTTAATTCTTCTTTAACTTCCTCATTGACCCATTCATTCTTTAGCAGAATGTTCTTTACTTCCATGTATTGTGGTCCTTCCAGTTTTTTGATTTTTTGTTTGTTTGTTTATTTTTTTGTTTTGTTTTTTTGGTTTTTTTGTTTGTTTATTTTGTTTTGTTTTGTTTTTTGTTTTTGTTTTGTTTTTTCCTAGTGGTTGACTTCAAGTTTTATAACATTGTGGTCTGGAAAATATATATGGAATAATTTCAACTTTTTGTACTGTTTGAGACCTGATTTGTGACTCAGTATGTGATGTAATCTGGAAAATGTTCCATGTGCACTTGAAAAAAATTGGAATTCTGCTGCATTAAGATGAAATGCTCTGACTATACCTGTGAAGTCCATTTGGTCCAGTGTGTCATTCAAAGCACTTGGTTTCTTGTTAATCTTCTGCTTAGATGATCTGCCCATTGCTGTGATTAGGACATTAATGTCCCATACTGTTATTGTATTATTATCAATGTGTTTCTTTCATTTGGTTATTGATTATTTTATATATTTGGCTGTTCCCAAATTAAGCCAATAAATATTTACATTTTTTAGATCTTCTTGTTGGATAAACTCCTTTATTATGATATAGTTTCCTTCTTCATCTCTTATTACAGTCTTTGGTTTAAAATATTGTTTGTCTGATGGGAAGATTGCTACTCTACTTTTTTTTGGTATCCCTTAGCATGGCAAATGATTCCCCACACCCTCACTTTCAATCTGGGGATGTCTTTGGGCCTAAAATGAGTCTCTTGTAAACAGCATTTCAATGGATCTTTTTTAAAAATCCATTCTGAAAACTTATGTTTTTTAATTGGTGTGTTTAGTCCATTTACCTTCTGAGTAATTATTGAAAGATATGAATTTAGGGCCATTGTGTTACCTTTAAGTCACTGTTTCTCTACACTGTCTCTGTTCCTTTCTGATCTTTGTTACTTTGGGGTTATCTCTCCACTCAAAGTATCCTCTATAGTATTTCTTGCAGGGCTGGTTTAATGTTCACAGATTAATTTTTGTATGTCTTGGAAGATCTTTCCTTCTCCTTCTATTCTGTATGGCTGCCTTACTGGGTAAAATATTCTTGGCTGCATATTCTTCCCATTCAGCACATTGAATATATCATACCAGTCATTTCTGGCTTGCCAGTACTCTGTGGACAAGTCTGCTCCCATCCTTATGTCTCTACCCTTGTAGTTTAAGGACCTCTTGTCCCAAGCTGCTTTCAGGATTTGTCTTAATTTTTGAAATTTTCAAGCTTCACTATTATATGTTGAAGTGTTGCTCTAATTTTTTATTGATTTTGAGGGGTGTTGTTTGTGCTTCCTGGACTTGAATGTCTGTTTCCTCCCCCAGATTAGAGAAGTTCTCACCTATAATTTGTTCAAGTAAACCTTTTGACCCTCTCTCCCTCTCTTTCTCTTCTGGGACCTCTATTATCCAGATACTATTTTGCTTTAGGGAATCACTGAGATCTCTAAGTCTCCATTCATGATACAATAGTTTTCTTTCTCTTTTCTTTTCATCTTCCTTATTTTCTATCATTTTATCTTCTATATCGCTGACTCTCTCTTCTGCTTCATTCATTCTCACTCTAAAGCCAACATTTGAGACTGCACCACATTAATAACATTTTTAAATTTTGGGCTTACTAGATTTTGATTCTTTTATCTCTGCAGTAAGGAATTCTCTAGTGTCTTCTATACTTTTTTCAAGCCCAACTAGTATCTTTATAATGTTTTAAATTCTAGTTCAGACAACTTGCTTGTATTTGTATTAATTTAATCCTTCAAAATTGATTTATACTGAGGGGCAGGGGAAGGAAATGGTGCCTGTCAACTCCTTTGTTCCTGGAGACAGGAGCCATTTTTGTTCCTCTCAGGAAGCACTTCTTGTAGAGTGAATAATTTCCCTGTGTACATCAGTGATTTTATAGCATCTGTCTTTGGGTGGCTTCCGTGCCTGGAGCATCTCAGTGCACCTTGGGCTCCACTTTAACCAGTCCTACTGACTTAAAATTCCAAACATCATGGTGTATTGGGTGGGTCAATTGTTTGAGCACCCAACTATTGGTTTTGGCCCAGGTTATAATCTCATGGTCGTGAGAGAGAGCCCCACATCAGGCTCTGGACTTAGTGGGGAGTCTGCTTGAAATTCTCTCCCTCTCCTTCTGTCCCTCCCCCCCCCCACTGATGCGCTCTCTCTCTCTCTCTCACTAAAGTTAATGGATAAATCTTTTAAATAAGTAAATAAATAAAATTCCAAACTTCAGGGACCTGGTGTGCAGGGATCTGCACTTCTCCTCTGGGAAATGCTCTAGCCACATTGGGAGTGATGCACATTTAAGCCAGAAAGGCAGTCACGCCAGAGTTCAGGAACATAGGATTTGGAGCAAGAAGATTAAACCACCAGTGTCCCAGTTATCCAATCTCAGCAGGTGTCTCTACACCTATGCTGAGGGGTAGGGAAGAAAAATGGCACCAACCAGCTCTTTTGTTCTCAGATTGGCAATTTCATGTCTCACAGATGTACTCCAAAAAGTATGGGCATTCTCTCCCTGTTCCTTTTAGGTGATCCTTAGACCTTACAGTGTGTCTCAGGTATTTTTGTCTACCCCCTGTCCAGGAGTAAGGCAGAATCCTCAGGTCTCTATCCCAGCCAAGCCTGGGGACTTGTAAATCTCTAGTCTTTGAGTCCACTGGTTGCAAAAACACAAAATTCAGCCCCTCTCATTTTTCCAACTAGTGGCTTTAGGGAAGTGTTCTCCTTGTGCATATCCTTATGTACCTCACTTTCACCTCTCTCTACAACCAGGCTTCTCCCCCTCTGCAGCACCTATTACCCACTTCTTCCCCAAACCACATCTCCATATCTCCTACCTTCCAAGATGTGGCCTCTTCTCTCCTTCTAGTTTTACAGTTTGCTCTGTAAGTCATCATATCAATTTCTAGGTATTCAGAAAGTTTTAATAATTATCTGCTTGTGTAAGAGGTGAGGTAAGCCTAAAGTCCTCCTGCTACTCCACTATCTTAGCTCCATCCCCAAAAAGCCTTTCTTAATGAAAGAAGATGTTAGGTGAAAAAAGGCTCATACACAGTGTAGTAGCAATGAGTTAATTATAAGGCTCTTTCCTTAGGCTTCTACATAAAAGTTTACTAACACTTCTATCTTAATGAAAGAAGATGGTAGTTGAACGGTTTATACACAATGTAGTTTAAAAGAGTTAAGTATATATATATATTTTTTTTTCCTGAGGTTCTTTCTTTTGGAGCATATTCCTCTGTCTTCCCATTTTGTTTGAATTTCTGTTTGTTTCTGTGGGTTAGACAAGATAGCTCCTTCTTATAAGCATGAAAGATTGGTCTCATGTATGGTCATCACTTGTGTAGACTATTTGCTTGCTGCCTTTTCCTGATTGGCTGGAGCTGTGGCTGGCATGGAATGGGAGTCCTGGCGTTTTCCACATAATGGGTCCCCTTTTGGTACAATTAAAACTGAAGTTTGTGCAGGATGGTGTGTTCCAGGATTCTTTGAACTCAGGGCCCCCTGGTTGGACAGCTGAAGGTAAAATTGTAGCAACCTAGGGAATTCTGGGGTGCTGTATGCAAGGATTGCCTTGACAGCATAGCTAGAGCTAATGTGGTATATTCCTGGGCTCTTAGCACAGAAAGTCTCCTGAAGGGGTGGCTAAAGTTGAGAGGACTACAAAAAAAGGATATCCTGGAACATTCTGTTCATGGGGCATTTTGGTGGGTTAGCTAAAGCTAAAATGGATATAAGCCAGTGTAGTCCTTGGGCTCTCCATGTAGAATGTGCCTTGGCAGAATAGTTGTAGCTGAACTGGATGAAAGCTGAGGTGTCACAAGGTGTTAAGCACAGAGAGTTCCCTGGACTGGTGGCTGGAGATGAAGAAAGCATTGGTAGGAGTATTCTGAGACATTCCACAATAGGGGGTGCTATGGAAGCATGGGTGAACCCAATACAGATTGGGCTTGGTATTCCTAAATTACGCTGCATATGGGTTACTCTGTCCCAGTAGCTGTATCTGAGGTAGATGTCATCTGAGGGGTTCTGGGTCACTTTACGCTAGAAGTGCCCTAGGAAAGGTCTGGAGTATTCTGGGATTCTTTACCTGTGTCATCTTGGCAAGAGGCCTGGGGCTGTATGAGTGCTAACCAGGTGTGTCCCAGTATACACTGCTGCACGGCCACCTTGGTGGTATAGCTTGGCTTGATGTGGGCTAGGGGCTCAGGGATGGCTGAGACAGCAGGACAGATAGAGTGCCCTGATTGTGAACTTGCTTGTGCTTTCAAAGGGGAAGGGGAATATATATTTAGTCAATGAGTCCTCCACCACACTTGGAAAGTTCTTTCAGATCTCTCCAATGTTTGGAGGACATCTAGGGCTTACTCTTCTATATGTTTATTTATTTACTTTTTATGTTATGAAGTCACCATATAGTGATCCATGATACATTTTTTGCATATATCACCCAGTATTCCATGCAATCCTTAATATCCATCACCAAGCTCACCCATCTCCCCACCCCCTCCCTTCTAAAACTCTCAGTTTGTATCTCAGAGTCCATAGTATCTCATGGTTTTTCTCCTCCTCTGATTTCCTCCTCTTCATTTTCTAGTTCCTTCTCTTAATGTCCTCCATGCTATTCCTTATGTTCCACAAATAAGCGACACCATAGGACCCGGCACAGACTTGCATCAGCAGTCCCAGGGCTATCAGCTGCCACCACCACCGCAGCTGCTTTGCCTCTGCTGCAGCTGAGAGGACCCAGCGCAGGCTTGAGTCAGTAGTCCCAAGAATGGCAGCCATTGGGGCTGGGATCACCCTGACTAGTATCACAGTTTTGGTGCCAAGGGGGTAGAGAGACAAGTGGGGGCCTCGGGTGATAACTGAGACAGTGGCTGGGGATGCACACTGCCTGTGGGAGGCTGAAGAATTTAATGGGAATTGAAGAGGGGGAGTCTATGTGTTCCTGACCATTCAGAGAGGAGGAGACTGTGGCTTGTCTCTGAGGCAGAAGTCTAACGGCAGATAGTTTGCTTGCTCTGACCCTCCGAAAAGGCATGAAAAGCTGCCAGAGAACAAAAGCCTCCAGAGAATAAAAGCCAAAAAAACCAGGCTTCATGGAGCCTAGCACTTTGATAGCCGGCATGGCAACCTGCACAAGCAGAACTGACTGAAATATTGTGGCAGGCCCCTTCCCCAGAAGACAAGAAGAAAGAACAAGAGGACAACAACCACAGGGTATCCATAAAACTGTAAAACTGCAACACCAGGGGAAAACCTTATATTAATTTCCTGGTATTGCCTCACAGCCTGTATATTTCTTAGGTACAAATTCTCTCTCTCTCTCTCTTTTTAAATTCTTTCTCATGATTCTTGTTCTTTTATTTTTGTATTTACCATTTCAACTAGATGTTTAATACAACATATTCCATAGTAACTTTTTAACTTGAAGTTTTCCGTACATATACTTCTCTTTTTTTTTCATATATATATAGATACAAGCATTGATGTAGTCCTCTTTTTCCCTATTAAATACTACCTATATATATATATATATATACACACACACACACACACACATACATATGTATACATATATATTTATATATATGATGTGGGCTATATATGATGTGTGCATACATATGTGTAAATACATATATTTATATTTATAAATATATAAGTATATATTTATATTTATGTTATATATGCATATATATGTATATGCATATATATTTAATAGAAATTAAAACCTATATATATACATACATATAGGTTTTAATTTCTATTAAATATAATTATGCACATATACACACACACATATATATATATATATATATATATATATATATATATATATATGTTTTAATTTCCCTGTATCCCAGTTTTAACTTCCCTGTATCTCTGGAAAGTTGAGTTCTCAAACAATGATAACAAGATAAACCCAGGAAGCTGAAATATCTTTCCTTACCCACATCAGAGGATTATAATGAACTTTCTGTTACCTCCCCCCTTTTTATTTTGTATTTTTTTCTTTTTCTTTTTTTGGTAATTTTATTTTTCTGTCAGTATTCCAACATTCATTGTTTATGCACCACTCCCAGTGTTCCATGCAATACATGCCCTCCTTAATACCCACCACCGGGTTCTCCCAACCCCCCACCAGCTTCCCCTCCCAAACCCTCAGTTTGTTTCTCAGAGTCCACAGTCTCTCATGGTTCGTCTCCCACTCCGATTTCCCCCAACTCACTTCTCTCCTTCACCCAATGTCCTCCATGTTATTCTTTATGCTCCACAAGTAAGTGAAACCATATGATAATTGACTCTGTGCTTGACTCATTTCACTCAGCATAATCTCCTCCAGTCCCATCCATGTTGATACCAAAGTTGGGTACTCATCCTTTCTGATGGAGGCATAACATTCCATTGTATATATGGACCATATCTTCTTTATCCATTCATCTGTTGAAGGGCATCTTGGCTTTTCCACAATTTGGTGAATATGGCCACTACTGCTATGAATGATGGGGTACAGAGGGCCCTTCTTTTCACTACATCTGTATCTTTGGGGTAAATACCCAGTAGTGTAATTGCAGGGTCATAGGGTAGCTCTATTTTTAATTTCTTAAGGAATCTCCAAACTGTTTTCCAAAGTGGCTGCACCAACTTGCTTTCCTACCAAGAGTGTGAGAGGGTTTCCCCTTCTCATGTCCTTTCTAACACTTGTTGTTTACTGTATTTTTAATTTTGGCCATTCTAACTGGTGTAAGATGGTATCTCAATGTGGTTTTGATTTGAAACTCCTTGACAGCTAATGATGACGAAAATTTTTTCATACGTCTGTTAGCCATTTGTATGTCTTCATTGGAGAAGTGTCTGTTCATGTCTTCTGCCCATTTTTTGATGTCGTTATCTGGTGTGTGTGTGTGTGTGTGTGTGTGTGTGTGTGCTGAATTTGAGGAGTTCTTTATAGGTCTTGGATATCAGCTCTTTGTCTGTAGTGTCATTTGTGAATATCTTCTGCCATTCCATGGGTTGCCTCTTTGTTTTCTTGACTGTTTACTTTGCTGTGCAGAAGCTTTTGATCTTGATGAAGTCCCAAAAGTTTATTTTATCTTTTGTTTCCTTTGCCTTTGGAGACCTGTCTTGAAAGAAGTTGCTGTGGCTGATGTCCAAAGGGTTACTGCCTATGTTCTCCTCTAGGATTTTGATGGATTCCTGCCTCACATTGAGGTATTTTATCCATTTCGAGTTTACCTTTGTGTATGGTATAAGAGAATGATCGAGTTTCATTCTTATATACATAATTATCCAATTTTCCCAGCACCATTTATTGAAAAGACTGCCTTTTTTCCACTGTATATTTTTTCCTGCTTTGTCAAAGATTATTTGACCATAGAGTTGTGGGTCCATATCTGGGCTCTCTACTCTGTTTTCTTTTTCTTCTGTCAGAATTTTTCTTTGTTTGTTCTTGTGTTTGAACTTTGTAAATCTTATTCTTGGGGCTAATTTTGGCTGTGTTTCTTTTTTTCTTTTTCTTTTGTTGGTCTTTTTCTTTGTTTGTTTTTGTTTTTGTACTTTATGAATTTTACTCTTGGGGCTAATTTTGGCTGGGTTATTTTTTTTTTCTTTCCTTTGATGGTGACATCTGATTGCTCCAAAACTTCCCAGGGTGCACCTTGCCTGGATGGATAGTGGTTGATGTTTTCAGCTATACATCCTTTCAAACAAATTGAACAGAATGACGAGGAGGAGGAATTCCCAACAAAGAAAAGACCCAGAGACAATGGCCTATCCAGCAGATCTAATGAATATAGATCTAAGCAAGATGTCAGATATGGATTTAGGGTAGCAGTTATGAAGACAATACTCAGGCTAGTGGAAACTATTAGTGGCAGAAGTGATAGGAGAAGGGGCAGAATTTAAAAATGCTATGAATGAAGTACGATCTAATCTAGATACTCTAACAGTTAAGGTAAATTAGGCAGAAGAAAGAATAAGTGATCCTGAAGACAAACTGATAGTAAAGAAAGATCAGAAATAGGCCTGAAACAAACAGATTAAAATCCATGAGAATGGAATTAGAGAAATAAATGATGAAATGAAAAGTTCCAGTGTCAGAATTATTGGGATCCCTGACGGGATGTAGAGAGAAAGAGAGGACTAAAATATATATTTGACCAAATTGTAGCCAAGAACTTCCCTTATCTGGTGACTGAAACAAGCATTCAAGTTCTAGAGAAAGAGAGGACACCACCTAAGATCAAGGAGGGAAGATAAACCCCCAGATACATAATAGTAAAACTCGTAAACCCTGGATTCAAGGAAACTGTTTTAAGGGCAGTTAGGGGGAAGAAATTCCTTACATAAAGAGGGAAGAACATCAGAATAACATCAGACCTGTCCACAGAGACCTGACAAGCCAGGAAAGTCTGGCAAAACATATTCAGGGTACTAAATGAGAAGAATATGCAACCAAGAATTCTTTACCTGAAAAGGCTGTCATTCAGATTAGATGGAGAGATATGAAGCTTTCAGGACCAGTAGAGACTGAAAGAATATGTCACCACTAAGCCAGCTTTGCAAGAAATATTAAGGGGAGGGAGATCCTGTAAACAGAAAGCCCCCGAGAATGATACAATATGACACTATATTATTCATGAAGTGTCTATCCAACAAGAAGGCCTAACAACTGTAAATATCTATGACCCCAACATGGGAACAGCCAACCAAATAAGCCAACTGTTAATCAAAATAAAGAGACATATTGATAAGAATACGTTAAATGTAGGGGATCCTAACATGTCATTCTCAGCATTAGACAGATCATCTAAGCAGAAAATCAACAAAGAAACAAGAACGTTGACTGACACACTGGACCAGATGGACCTCATAGATATATACAGAACATTACACCCTAGAACAAAAGAATACTCAGTATTCTCGAGCACACATGAAACTTTCTACAGAATAGACCACATACTGGGTCACAAATCAGTTCTCAGTGGATATCAAAAGATTGGGATTATTCCCTGTGTATTCTCAGACCACAACACTTTGAAATTGGAACTCAATCACAAAAAAAAAAAATTGAAAGAAATTCAAACACTTGGTAGCTATAGACCATCTTGCTCAAGAATGTTTGGGTCAATCAGGAAATCAAAGAACTTAATAAAATCATGGAAACCAATGAGAATGAAGACACATCAATACAAAAACTATGGGATACACCAATGACAGTCTGATGGGGGAAATACATAGCCATCCTAGCCTCAATCAAAAAAATAGAAATATCCTGAATACACACTCTTTACACCTTAAAGAACTGGAGAATCAAAAACAAATTAAATCTAACCCATGTACAAGAAGAGAAATAATTAAGACTAGAACAGGAATCAATGAATTAGAAACCAGAAATACAGAAGAACACATTAATGAAACCAGAAACTTGTTCTTTGGAAGAATTAATAAGATTTATAAACAAGTGACCATACTTATCCAAAAGAAAAACAAAAGGACTCAAATTAACAAAACTATGAATGAAAGGGGGGAGATCATGACTAACACCAAGGAAATAAAAACAATCATCAGAAATCATTATTCACACGTATAAGCTAAGAAGTTGAGCAACCTAGAAGAAATGGATACATTCCTGGAAACCTATGAACTACTGAGACTGAAACGGGAAATGTGAATAGACCAATAACCAGTGACGAGATTGAAGCAGTGAATAAAAACCTCCCAAAAAATAAGAGTCCAGGACCTGATGGATTCCCTGGGGAATTCTATCAAACATTGAAAGAAGAAACAATACCTCCAGATCCACAGGTACAACTCTGTGCAAGCAGCCACCCTGGTTCTGGCATTTGCCCTTAGGCCCTGGAATCCTTTGAGTGTGTTATCAGGGGCTTCCCCTCCCACTACCACTCTGCAAGCTATTGCTGGTCCCCAGGTGCAGGACACTTTTGTGCTGTGGTATAATTTTATTTTCCAGTGGGTAGCTTCTGGTGACCCCCTTTCCCTTCTGTTTATCCTCTGATATTTGTCTATGCAGTCACAAAACCATCCTTTGTACCTTTCAACTGAAGATTCTCTGCCCCTATAGAGATCCAGACATACACTCTTACATTTCAGGCTGATTTCATGGGTGTTCAGACTGGTTCAGTAGGTCCTCATCTTGCCATCTTGCCCTCCCTCTGTGTGGTATATGTCTTGTGTGCATTTCTGTGTATCTTGGTACTATATGCATGGTGTCAGTTTGATGTGTTTTTCTTATATGTGTGCTGAGTGTGCATTTGTGGTATATCATGTGATATATGTGCAGTGTGAGATATATGTGTGGTGTGAGTTTGGTGTATATGTGGTGTGTGTGTTTGTGGTATATATATGGTTTGTGTGTGTGTATGTGATTATCACATGTGGTATCTGTGTAGTATGTTTGTGATATGTGGTATTTGTAGTGTATGCATGCTATATGTATCTGTGTTATATTGTGGTGTGTTTGTGGATTATGTGTGATGTGTGTAAAATATATATTTATTTATGCATTGTGTGCATGGTATATGTAGCTTATGAGTGGTGTGTGTATTGTGTGGGTACAGTGTGTTATACATCTGTTTGTGCCTGGTGTATGCATGGTTTGTGTATGTGTGTATTATATGTATGGTGTGTTTTATGCTGCCTGTGTGTTTTATATGTGTTGTGTGTTGCAAGTGTTTGGGGGGACATGTGTGTGGATGTTGTGCATGTATTATGTGTGTGTAACATATGCATGGTTTATGTTTGATTTTTGAGTGGTTTGTGTGTGCTTATGTATATGTGGTATATATGTGGTCTGTTTGTTGTGTATGTGTTGTGTCTGACATGTGCTGTTGTGTGAGATATTTGCAGGGTTTATGGTGTATGTGTGATGGGTATGGGGTATATTTGTGTATTGTACATGGGATATGTGTAGTGTGTGTTTTATTCATATGATGTAGGTGTTGCATATGCTATGTACATGTGGTATAAGGGCATGTTTGAAGTGATTTTGGTGTGTACTGGATGTGTAGTGTGTGTGTATCTATGTTATTTGTATGGTGTATGCGTGTATGTGGTGTTTGTGCATATGGACTGTGTGTGATATTATGTGGTATAAATATGTTGTGTGTGTTGTGTTTTTGTTTTGTGGCTGTGGCTTTTTGTTGTTTATTTGAATATATGTGTGTTGCATATATATGGGTGTTATATGTGTAGTGTATGTGTTTCCTTGTGATATGTGTTTGTGCTATATGAATAGTGTGAGTGGGATGTGTTTCATATGTGTAGTGTATATTTTGTTACATGTGATAACTGCTCTGTATGAGTGCTTGTGTGTGTTTTATATTTGCAGTGTATATTGTATGTTTGGTATTTGTGTGTTTTTTGTGCAGTGTGTGTGGTATATACATTTTGTGTGTGATGTATGTGTGCTGTGTATGCTATATGTACGTCCCTGTGTGTTGTATATGTCACATATGTGTATCTATGGGTTATGTGTAATGTGTATGTGGTCTTTGTGTGGTGTGAGTTGTGCATGTGTTGTGTTTTTGCGTGGCAAAGGAGACTAGTATGTACACTATATGTAGCATTTTTATGTGATGCATGCATTTGTATACCTCCCTGTGGATTATTTATACCATATGTGTGGAATATGTATGGTAAATGTGTGATTTTTGTGTTGTCTGGTGTATATGAAATATTCATATTGTTTATATGTAGTGAACCTGTCATTTGTGTGGTTCATGTGCCATGATTGTGTGTGGTATATGCATTTTGGTTTTGTGTTTTTTTACATGGTTTGCATATGTGTGTGGGATATGTGAGTTTGTGGATTATTTGTTCTTTGTGTGCAATATATGTGTGTATTGCATATGGTTTCTGTGTGGTGTGTGTGGCATTTGTGGTGTATGTTTGCTGTGTGTGTCTCTGTGGTCTCTGCATGGTGTGTTTGTGCTGTATGTGTGTGTGTGTTTTCAGGAATATATGTTTGTGTTTACAATGTATATCTGGTGTTTGTGTTTGAGTGGTATGTGTGGTGGTTATATGGGTTGTGTGTATTGTATGTGTTCTGTGTGCATGTTATACATGTGGTGTGTGTGTAGTATTTATAGTTTATGTGTACTCTGTATATGTCTGTTTTATATATGTGGGATGTTTGTGGTGTATATATGTTGTATGTGTGTTATTTATGTGATGTGTGTGGTATACATTGTGTGACTATAATGTATGTGGTGTGTGTGTGTATGGTGTGTGTGAGGTCTGTGTAGTGATACTGTGTGAGTGGTGTTTGTGTGTGTTTGTTATATTTGTGTTGTGTGTGGTATATGTATATTTTGTATGTTGTGTATGTGTGGGATATGTTAGTTATTGTATATGTGAGGTTTGTATGTTGTGTAAATTAGTTGTGTTTTTTAGGTGTGGTATACGTGTGGTGGATGTGTGCAGTAAATGCTACATGTTCGTGTGATGTGTAAGTATGGTGTATGTGTAGAATATGTTTGGTGTATGTGGTGTGGTGTGGTATTTTATTTTATTTTAATTTTTTTAAATTTTTTAAATTTTTTTTATTTCTTTTCAGTGTAACAGTATTCATTGTTTTTGCACCACACCCAGTGCTCCATGCAATCCATGCCCTCCCTAATACCCACCACCTGGTTCCCCCAACCTCCCACCCCCCCGCCCCTTCAA
Source organism: Gulo gulo luscus (assembly GCA_024510155.1). Taxonomy (NCBI): domain Eukaryota; kingdom Metazoa; phylum Chordata; class Mammalia; order Carnivora; family Mustelidae; genus Gulo; species Gulo gulo. Next base: position 76,005 of record JAJHUB010000197.1, read on the forward strand.
AACTCTAGGTTGTTTTTCAGAGTCCATAGTCTCTCATGGTTCCCCTCTCCTTCCAATTTCCCTCAACTCCCTTCTCCTCTCCATCTCCCCATGTCCTCCATGTTATTTGTTATGCTCCACAAATAATTGAAACCATACGACAATTGACTCTCTCTGCTTGACTTATTTCATTCAGCATAATCTCTTCCAGTCCCATCCATGTGGATACAAAAGTTGGGTATTCGTCCTTTCTGATGGAGGCATAATACTCCATAGTGTATATGGACCACATCTTCCTTATCCATTCATCCGTTGAAGGGCATCTTGGTTCTTTCCACAGTTTGGCGACCGTGGCCATGGCTGCTATAAGCACTGGGGTACAGAAGGCCCTTCTTTTCACTACATCTGTATCTTTGGGGTAAATACCCAGTAGTGCAATTGCAGGGTCATAGGGAAGCTCTATTTTTAATTTCTGAAGGAATCTCCACACTCTTCTCCAAAGTGGCTGCACCAGTTTGCATTCCCACCAACAGTGTAAGAGGGTTCCCCTTTCTCCACATCCTGTCCAACACATGTTGTTTCCTGTCTTGCTAATTTTGGCCATTCTAACTGGTGTAAGGTGGTATCTCAATGTGGTTTTAATTTGAATCTCCCTGATGGCTAGTGATGATGAACAATTTTGCATGTTTTTTTTTATTTTTATTTATTTATTTTTTGTGGTGTGGTATATATGTGGTGCCTGTGGTGTGTGCATGATGTGTGTATGTTATGATCCTGTCTCTGGTGTGTATGTGTGCTATGCATGTTTTGGTGGTATCTGTGTAGTGTGTGTGGTATATGTGGTGTGAATGCATGTGGTGTATCTGTAGTGTGAGTGCGGTGTATGCATCATATTTGTGAGTGTGGTGTATGTGTGGTTGTGTTTATATGATATATGTATTTGTGTGTGGTATAGGTGCCATGTAGATACAACTGGTAAGTGTGTAGTGTATGTGAAGTGTGTGAGTATGGTGCATGTGTGGTGTCTGTGTAAGTGATATCTCTATGTGGTGTGTGAATGTTGTATTTGTGGTATAATGTGTATTTGTATGTGTATTTGTGTATTGTGTATGTGTAATGTGTATTTGTGGTATAATGTTGTATTTGTGCTGTCTGTGTCTGTGGATATGTGTGGTATATATGTGGTATATATATCATATGTGTGTCAGGTATACATATGTTTGCGATTTAGGTATTGTGTGTGTGTCTTGTGTTTGAGTGTTGTGTGGGGTGTATGTGTTGTGTGTGCAGTATGTCTATGGTATACATGGTGTTTGGTTTATATGGTTTGTGTGGTGTCTATGTGAGTGATATATGTGTGTGTCTGGTATTTGTGTAGTAGATGTGTGGTGCATGTGGTCTTTTTGTGCTGTGTGTGGTATATGTGCTGTCTTTGCATGTGGCATACATTAATACTGTGTGTTATATGTACTATGTGTGGTGTATGTGTACTGATATTGTGTCTGTGAATTATGTGTAGCCTGTATATCATATATGTGCGGGTATATGTAGTGAATGTGTGGTGCGTGTGTTTTATATGTGTGCATTTAGTGTCTGTGGGAGATTTTTTGTGTGCTGTATATCCATGTATGAAGGGTGTATGTGTGGTGTGTGTTTTGTGATATGTACATTGTATATGTATATTGTATGTATTTTCTGTGTTATATGTGAATTGTGTATGAGTGGTATATGTATGGTGTATGTGTGCTGTGTGTGGGTGGTATACATGGGTGGTATATGTTTGGTATGATTGTGGTGTGTGCATGTGTGTGGTGCATGTGTAGTGTGCATGTGTGCTACCTCTGTGCTGTCCATGTGCCTCTGACATTTTTGTATTTTGTGTGTGCTGCATGTGGAGTTTGTGTGTTTGTGTGACACATGTGTGTTATGCGGGTGTCATGTCACTGTGCTGTCCATGTGCCTCTGACATTTTTAAAAAATTATTTTATTTTTTCAGTGTTCCAAGGTTCATTGTTTATGCACCACACCCAGTGTTCCACGCAATACATGACCTCCTTAATACCCACCACCAGGTTCTCCCAACCTCCCACACCCCCTCCCCTCCAAAACCCTGTTTGTTTCTCTGAGTCCACCATATTTCATGGTTCGTCTCCCCCTCTGATTTCCCCCAACTCACTTCTCCCCTCCTTCACCCAATGTCCTCTGTGTTATTCCTTATGCTCCACAAGTAAGTGAAACCATATGATAATTGACTCTCTGCTTGACTTGTTTCACTCAGCATAATCTCCTCCAGTCCCATCCATGTTGATACAAAAGTTGGGTATTCATCCTTTCTGATGGAAGCATAATACTCCATTGTATATATGGACCATATCTTCTTTATCCATTTGTCTGTTGAAGGGCATCTTGGCTCTTTCCAGTTTGGCGACTGTGGCCATTGCTGCTATGAACATTGGGGTATAGATGGCCCTTCTTTTCACTACATCTGCATCTTTGGGGTAAATACCCAGTAGTGCAATTGCAGGGTCGTAGGGTATCTCTATTTTTAATTTCTTAAGGAATGTCCACACTGTTTTCCAAAGTTGCTGTACGAAATTGCATTCCCACCAACAGTGTAAGAGGGCTCCCTTTCTCCACATCCTCTCCAATACTTGTTGTTTACTGTCTTGTTAATCTTGGCCATTCTAACTGGTGTAAGGTGGTATCTCAATGTGGTTTGGATTTGAATCTCCCTGATGGCTAATGATGATGAACATTTTTTCATGTGTTTGTTAGCCACTGACATTTTTTGTTTTGTGTATTCTGTATGTATGGTGTTTGCGGGGGTGCCTGTGTGTAATTTCTGTGTTGTATGAGTTTGGTGTGTGGGTTCAGAGTGTCTGTTGTTTTTGTTGTGTATCTGTGATATATGTATGTTGCATGTGTTGTGTATACTTGGTTTTATATGTGTGGTGGATGTGTGCTGTATTTGTGGTTTGTGTAGATGTGGTATATGAGTGGTGTGAGTGTGGTATGTGTATAGTGCGTGTGGTATGTGTTTTGGGGGGGCTGTTTTTTTACGCATCTCATGTGTGTGATATGGGTCATATGTGTGGTCTATGAATGGTGTTTGTTTTTTGTGTACTATGTTTGTGGTATATGTGTTTTATGTGTGGGTGATATGTGACTGTGAATATGTGTGTTATGTGTATACATGCTTTGTGTATGTGTGATTTGGGTGTGTTTGTGTGAGGTATGTGTAGTGAGTATGTGGTGTATACTTGGTGTGTTTGTGTATGTAATATATGATTGATGTGTGATAGTTTGCATCACATGCATCTTATGAAATGTTACTCGAATGACCCATTATACTCAGTATAGTTTCAATGTCTATATTCTATAACTGTGGTTTATCTTCGGTATAGGTGTTTCACGTATATTTGGTGTATTATGTGTATGGGAGGTGTGTGAGTGTGGTATATATGTGGAATGTTGGTGTTTTTATAGTATGTCATTTGTCTGTGGTGTGTGTATGTTTTATGTGTGTTGTGTGTAATACATTTGTGGTGTTTGAATGTTGTGTTTGTGTGACACATGTGGTGTGTTAATGGTGTTTGGTGGAAGTTTGGTATGTGTCATGTGTGGTATATATGTTGTATTTATTTTGAGTATGAGGTGTGTGTGGTTTGTTTGTGGTTTGTTTGTGTGTGCTATGTGCGGTTTGTTTGTGGTTTATTTTTGTGTGTGTTGTGTATGAGGGTTGTGTGTGTTGTGTATGTGTGGTGTTTGCATATATGCTGCAGGTATTCTATGTATATACTGTGTGTTGTCCCTGTTTTATATGTATTAGGTATGCGGTTTATGTGTGGTAGGGTTGTGTTATGTATATCTGGTGGTTTATGTGTATGTATGTGTATAAGAGTGGTATGTGTGTTGGGTGTGCAGTATTTATAATTTTGTGTGTGTTGTTTGTACTGTATATGTATGATATGTCATGAGTATGTATGTGTGTATATGTGAGATGTATGTGGTTTGAGTGTGCTTTATGTGTGGTGTGTGGTGTTAATCTGTATTGTGAGGTGTGTGTTTGCTTTTATGTGGTATCTTAGTAGTGTATATATTGTTTGTGTGTATTGTATTTCAGGTGTGTGTACAAAATATGGGTATTTTGTTGTGTGTGTTTGTGCGGTATATGTATATGTTTTCTATGTAGTGTGTGTGGTACATATTTGGTGTATGTATATATTTGTTTATCTTCATGTGTTTTATGTGTGGTGAATGTATTTGTGTTGTGTTTGTATTGTATATGGAGTGTGTGAGGTATATTTGTGGTGTGTTTATTGTGTATTATGTTTGTGTTTGTAGTATATGTGTGGTTTATGTCTTATATGTGTGGTGTGTGTATGGCATATGTGTATTCTTTGTGTTGTGCTTGAGCTAAGTGTACATGGTGTATGTGTGATATATTTGTAGTGATTTTGTGATGTATGTGTGGTATGTGTGGTATATGTGTAATTGGAATAATATATGTTTGGTGATTATGTGGTATGTGAGTGTGTGTGACAATGTTTGGGATATATCTGATGTTTGTGTGTCTTTGTGTCTTGCTTCTGGTATGTGTGAAGTGTGTATGTCTCCCGTGTGTGTTTTGTTCATGAGGTTTTGTGTCATATGTAGTATATGTGTGGTATATGCATGGTGTGTGTGTTCATGGTATATGAGTGGTCTCTGTGGTGCTTATGATGTGTGTGATATTTTGGGGGTAAATGTACTTTATGTTTGGCATATATATGGTGAGTGACTGTGTAATATGTGTGGTGTATGCACTACATTGATGTGATGTTTGTGATGTATGTGTGCTGTGTGTTGGTTATGTGTGCTGGTCTTTTGTATGGTGTGTAGTGTATGTGTGGTGTATTTGTGTGTGATGTATTTGTTGTGTGTGTTTGTGGTATAAGTTTATGTATGGATTTTTGTGTGAGGTATTTGTGTGTTGTGTGTGGTATATGTGTGAAGCATATATTGTGTATGTGTGGTGTGTGTAGTGTAAGTGGCTTGTATTTGATATGTGTGATATTTTTGGTATACACGTGGTTTGTGTGACATTTGAGTTGTGTGCATGTGGTGTGTGTGTGGCATATGTGTGGTATTTGTGGCATAGTGTGCTGATTTTGTGGTGTATGAGTGACTTGTTAGTGGTATAGTTTTCGTGTGTGTCTGCATGGTGTGTATATTTGGTATGTCTGTGTGTGGTATATGTTTGGGTTCTGTGGTGTTTTTGTAGTGTGTGTATAGTGTATTGTGTTGGAGTGTAGTTTGTGGTGTATTGTGGTGTGTGTATGACGTGTGTTTGTTGCACATCTGGTGTGTGTGTTTCTGTATTCTGTGTGGGTATTTGTGTATGGTTATGAGTGTTGTGTGTCTTTGTTTCTGGTGTATGGGTAGTGTATTCATTGTTCATGTGTGGTGTGTATGTTTTGTGGGGTATATGCTTTGTGTATATTTAGGTATTTGTGGTGTTTGTGTGTACAGTATATGTATTGTCTGTGTTGTGCATCTGTGGTGTGTGCATGGTATCATGTGTGTTGTCACGCATATAGGTGTTTATATGTTGTATGTGAGGCATTTATGTATATGGCATATGTGTAATGTGTATGTCTTTTGGTTTTGTTTTCTGTCTGGTATACGTTTGGTGTGTGTTTGGTATATGTATGGTATGTATGCAGTATTTATTTGTGTGATATATGTGTTGTGTGTCCATGGAATAGGTACTATGTGTGTGTGATTAATGTGTAGTGTGTGTTATACACACAATATATGTGTGTGGTGCATGTGTGGTGTGTGTAGTATGTATTGTGTTGTGTGGTGTACATTTGGCCTATGCGTGCTGTGTATGTTTTGTGTATTTTGTGTATATGTATTGTGTGCTCCATGTGTGGTATGTGTGCTCTATATATTGTGTGTTCAATTGTGTTTTTTATATGACTGGTGTGTTGCATATATCTGTTTGTGCATGTTGTATATCTGTGTTATATCTATTGTTGGCATGTGATGTATTTTTGTGGTATGTGTTTCTACACGTGGTAAAAGTGTGGTGTGTATATGGTATATGAATAATGTATGTGTTATTATGGTATATGAATGGTGTGTGTGTGTCTGAAGTTTATGGTGTGTGTGGTATGTTTTTAATGTGGTGTATTGTGGGGTAAGTGAGGTATGTAAATGTTATATGGGTAGTCTGTATGTGGTATATGTGTGATGTATGTGAGGTATGTGCATGTGTTTTGTTTTTTTCTATGCATGATATGTGTGGTGTATATGTGATGTTGAATTTGTGCTTTGTGTTTTTGCTGTCTTGTGCTGTGTGTGCTTGGTGTATGTTCATCTATGTATGGTGTGTATGTAGCATAAGTTTTTGGTGTGTGGTATATGTGGGTTCGTGTGGTGTATCTGTGCTGTGTAGGTATGATATGGTCTGTGTGTGCTCTATTTGTTTTGTTTGAGTGCTGTATGTGTGGTGTGTGCAGTATATATGTGATGTGTATGTCAGGTATGTAAGTATGTGTGTGCAGTGTATGTATCTTGTGTGTCTTGTGTTTGAAAGATTTGTGTGTTATACATGTAATTTCTATTTGGTATATGTGTAGTTTGTGTAGGCTATATGTTCCATGTGGTTGTGGTGTACCTGGTGTGTGTTTAGTGTATGTGTGGTGGATGTGTATGGTGTGTGTATTTTCTGTGCAATATCTGTATGTGGTGTCTGTGGTTTTTCATTTGTGTTATAGGAGTATAGTGTGTGCATGGCATATTTATGTGTGTGTGTGCATGTGTGTGTTATATGAGTTGTGTATGCATGTGTGTAGTATATGTGTGTTGTGTACATGATGTTTATTTCATGTCTGTGTGGTATATGTATATGTATGGTGGGTGTGTGCACTAGGTGTGGTGTTTGTGTGATGTATATGTATGGTGTGTGTGGAATATGTGTGGTGTGTGTGTGGTGTATGCATCATGTATGATATGTGTAAATTGTGTAGTCTCTGCCTCTGATGTGAATGTGTGCTGTGTTTGTTTTTGTGGTATATGTGTTGTGTGTAATATATATGGTTTGTGTTGGTGTATTTGTAGTGTGAGTGTTGTATATGTGGTGTTTGTCAGGAGTATGTGAGGTATGTGTGTTTAAGTGATATATGTGATTGTGGGTGCTGTATATGTACAGTGTGTGTGGTGTGTATGCATGCATATGTTATATGTATGGTGTGTATATGGTGTACATGTGGTGTGTCTGTATATTTTTGGAATATGTTTGTAATGCCTGTGGTGTATATAGAGTTTGCATGTATCTGTGATTAATGTGTGATGTGTGTTTGGTGCATGTGTATTTTGCATGGTCAATGTGTCATGTTTGTGTGAAGTGTATGTGGTGTATGTGTGCTATGTCTTTGGTTTATGTGTAGTGTTAGTTATGTGTGGTGTGTGTAGTGTATGGTTGGTATTTGTGTATGCATGTGTTATGTGTTTGTATTTGGTTTATGGGTGAGGTGTGTTTGTATGATACACATCAATGTTTGTGTGTGGTGTATGTGTTGTGTGTGTATGGTACATGTGTGCTATGTGTTTTGTGGTCTATATGTGGTATATGTGTATTGTGTGTAGGGGTGTTATATGTATGGTTTGTGGGTGATGTATGTGTGGGGTGTGTGTTCATGAGGTGTATGTTTGCTATATATGCTTGTGATATATATATATATATATATATAGTGTGTGTGTGTGTGTGTGTGTGTGTGTTTGTGGTATAAATATGGTGTGTGTGATGGTGTCAGTGTGTGGTTGTGTGGTGTTTTATTGCTGTTTGTGATATATGTATGTGTATAGCGTGTATATGGTTTCTGTGTGTTGTATACGTGTGATGTGTGTTGTTTATTTGTATAGTGTGTGACATACATGGTGTTTGTGTTTTGTATATTTGGTATGTGTGTGGTTAGTATGTTGAGTGTGTATGATGTGTGTGGTGTGTATGGTGTCTGGTGTGTCTGTGTTGCATATGTGTTATGTTTGTTGGTGTATATGTGATCTGTTTGGATTTATGTGTGGTCGGTATGCAGCATACATGTGGCATATATATATATATATATATATGGTATATGTGTGGTGTGTGTGATGTATATGCAGTAAATGTTTCACGTATGTGGTGAATGTGTGGAGTGTATATATATATGGATTGTTTTTGGTGTGTGTGGTGTGTTTTGTGTGTTAATACTATGTGTGTGGTGCATGTGTTGTGTGTGTTGTGGTTTTGGTGTGTGTGTAATATGTGTGGTGGTGATTTTAATGTGTGTGTGGTGTCTGAGTGTGTTGTATATTGTAGTGTGTGTGGTGTTTCTGTAGTATATTTGTAATGTGTATTTGTGGTTTGTGTGGTGTATACATGGAATGTGCATGTTTTATTGAATACTTGTAGTGTGTTTGTTGTGAATGTGTATTGTGTGAGTCAGGCATATATTTGTGTGAGTGTTGGTATAGGTGTGTATATGTTGCATATGATGACTGGTGTATTTGTGGTGTGTTCGTGGTGTATGTGTGATGTGTATGTGCTTTATGAGGTGGTGTGATATATGTCTATGGATAGCGCATGTGTGTGTGTGTGTGTGTTTTCTGTGTAATTTATGGTGTATGAGTGATGTGTGTGTTGTATTTGTACTTTTTGTTTTGGTTTCTGTGTTGTGCATATGTATGGTGTGTGTTGGTGTATGCTTGATCTGTATGGTATAAGTGTTTTGTGAATGGTTTAAGTGTATTGTTTGTGTGATATACATGTCATCTGAGTGTGGTGCATATGTTGTCTTTGAGGTCTATGTGTGATTTGTTTGGTATATGTGTAATTTTTTCTGTGTATAATACTTTACATGTGTGTTGTATGTGTTATGACTGCATGTGATGTATGTATAGTGTGTGTGGTGCTTATTTGTGGTATATATATGTGTGTAGTTTATGTGAGTGCATGGGTTTCCTTTAGTGAGAGTTTGGTATATGTGGGGTGTGTTGTATATGTGTAGTGGGTGTGTAGTGAAAGTGTGGGGTCTTTGAGTGGTATATGTATGCTGTATGTTCTTTATTTGTGGTGTGTGTGGTGTAAACATGGTGTTTTGTATTTTGTATTTGGAGTGTGTGGTTTTATTATTGAGTGTGTTGAAATGGGCAGGGTGTGTGTGTGATCTCTGTGGGTTGTGTTTGTGTGGTATATGTGTTGTTTCTGTGGTGTTTGTGTGTTGTGTGTGGATTTACACATGCTCTATTCAGTGTATGCGTGGTGTGTATGCAGGGCCTTTCAGTGTGCCTCTGTGGTGTATGTGCAGAGTGTGTTTAGTATATATAGTGTATGTAGATTATATTTAGCTTGTGTGTCATATATGTGTTAAGTGTATGTGGAATGTTCTGGTGTGTGTTATATGTGTATGTATTTGGTATATGTGTGAGGTGTGTGTTTATATCTGTATTTGTGTTTGGTGTATGTGTGGTGTGTATGTATATATTATGTGTATTGTGTCTGTGGTCTGTGTGTGATTTGTGTGCAGTCTTCTGTGTGTAACAAGTGTGTAGTGTTTGTGTGAAACTTAATTGCTGTGTGTGGTATGTGTCAAGATTTTGTGTGGTGTATGTGTCATGTATATGTGTTATTTGTGGTGCATATATATATGTGTGGTATATGCGAGTGTATGGATTATCTATGGTGTGTGTGGTATGTGTGTATTGTATGTGTCTGTGGCATGTGTGTGTTTTTTTCTGTATGTGTAGTGTATGTATCAGATATATATGTGTGTATGAAGTGTATATCTGGTGTGCGTGTGTATTGTTTTGAGTGGTGTGTGTGGTGTATATTTTCTGTGGTATACATGTGGTATGTGTATGGCATATGTTCCATGTGTTTAGATATATATAGGGTGTGTATAGTGCATGTGTTGTGGGTGTGTATGGTGTGTGTGAAGTCTGTATTTGTGATATTTGTTTGCATGCGGTGTATGTGTGGTTTGTGAGTATGCTGTGTGTGTGGTATCTTGTCTTTTGATATTTGTGTGTGTGTGGTGAATGTATAGTGAGTATGTGGATGTGGTGTATGTATAGTTTGTGTCTGTGTATGGTGTATGTGTGGTATGGATGTGGCATGTGTGTTGTGTCTGTTCTATGTATAGGTACTATCTGTGTGGTCAGGTGAACTATCCGTGTATATGCTGTTCTGTGTATAGTGTGAATGTGGTATATATGTGCTCTGTGTGCCTGTGGTTTATGTGATATATGTGTGTGTTATGGGTGTGGTGTTTATGTAGTGTATATTTGGTGTGTGTGTGGTAAATGTGGGGTGGACCATGGTTGTATATGGTATGTGTGTGTGGTAAATGTGTGGTGTGTGTATGGTTCCATGTGCTCTTTGTTGTACAGATGTATGTATGTGGCAGGTGTGTGCTGTCTGTATGTACTGATTTTGAGTGTGGTATATTTGTGGTTTATGTGTGCTGTGTATATGTGTGGCTTATGTATGGCAATACATAATACCTAATGAAACTAAGATATAACTAGGAAGACAAATTGAGCACAGCACACTTTCAAGGAGTTAAGTATAAAAACACATATATCTTTATGTAAAGTAGATGTTACATAAAGGACACATTAAGCACAGTTTAGTTTCAAGGAGATAAGCACATGGTTTTTACCTGGAGCTTATACAAGCATGTTTTAAAAACATATCTTAATGAAAGGTAGGTGTTACTTGGACAGTTTAAGTATATTCAAGCAATTAAGCACATGGCTTTTTCCCTTGTGTTTATATACATACATTAAAAATGCATATATATTGGGGCACCTGAGTGGCTCAGTGGGTTAAAGCCTCTGCCTTCGGTTCAGGTCATGATCCCAGGGTCCTGGGATCGAGCCCCGCATCGGGCTCTCTGCTTGGCGGTGAGCCTGCTTCCCCCCCCCCCCCGTCTGCCTCTCTGCCTGCTTGTGGTCTCCGTCTGTCAAATAAAGAAATAAATCTTTAAAAAAATGCATATATATTAATGCAACTAAGAGGTTACTTGAAGGCTGCTTTAAGTACAGTATAGTTTGAAAAAATTAAGCACGTGGTTTTTCCTTTGTGTTTATACATATAATTTCAAAAACAGTTATAAATTAATGAAAATTAGATGTTACTTGAAGGTACCTGTAAGCACAGTGTAGTTTCAAGGAGTTAAACACGTGGCTTTTTCCTCATGCTTATCCACATAAGTTTAAAAACACTTGTATCCTAATGAAACATGATGACACTTGAAAGATGCTTAAAGAAGAGTGTAGTTTGAAGGGGGTAAGCAGATAGCTCTTACCTGGAGCTTATATGTATAAGTAAAAAAAAATTTAACTTAATGATACTAAGGTGTCACCTTCATGAGGTGGGGATCCTGGTGATCAGAGCTGAAATGATGGGGGGACTACCGACTGATGATCAGTAAGTGACTTTATTTTTTACAATCACTTCCTTTATACCTTCCACAAGATCTGACTACAAACAGGATATAGATTTATGTGCAGGGCATGGGCTACATGTGAGATGTGATTTACATTCAGGCAATCAAGTGAGACAAGTGAACAACATCAATTATCTCTTAGCTTTAAATGACAATATTTCTTAGCTTTAAATGGCAAGAGCAAGTTAAGTATTCTCCACACTTATCAGATCCATCTAAAGGAGGACATGAAAACACTCCAGGGATCCTCCCATGTTTAATCCCGGTGTCAGCCCAGGAAGACTCTTGCCCTCCATCTCCTGGAGTTTTATCACAGGATTTGACATGACCCCAGTCACTTTGGCGAGGATCTGGGTTGTGTTCCAACAATTCCCCCCTTTTTTTTTTGTTTTTTTAATTGCAACATCTTAAGAGCCAATTCCAGGCTAGACGCCTGTTGTTTGTTCACTCGTCATTTGAGGAGACAGTACCCTATAAGAAATATACATAAACATATTAGCAAGCTAACTCCTTCCCCAGAAAAAGAACGCATAATACTCTGAAACCAAGCTCGAGGGTCAAGGCCCTGTAGTGCCTCAGCAATCCCTGTAGCGAGGTTCTCATAAGGAATGCCTGGCAATTTGTTTTGAAAAGTTTCAAAAATCTCCTGCTGGAGCTCTTGGATGTCAAGAGATATATTCCCTTGTAAGTCTTGTAAATGATATCTGATATTATACCATTCATAACGAGTACTATTATATTTTGCAGGGGTAATGCAGAAAGATGTCACATTCCAATCACAAGTGAGTACAATTTGTTGTAAATTAAGAACCTGTTCTCCTAACCAAGTCATAGCCTGCTGTAGATCTGCTACACAATTTTCTAAATCCTCATTTATTCTTAATTGTGTAGTCCATAATTCATGGGATTGAATTTGCCATTGTTCTACATATGTATGCATTTGAATTGATGTCTGCAAGGCAATCCTAACTACTGCAGCTACAGAAGCTATATCAATAAGACTAATAAGGCCAAATATTATCCATTCTATAGATCTTTTTGATTGGGTCAGAAGACAAGAAACTACCTTTGTCATAAGTCCTATCGGAGAATGTTGCCAAGTGAGATTTACAGGAAGTCAAATGTTTATTTTTTTCTGGCTTTCAGAATGATAATACTATCCTGAGTGGCATTAAATGGTACAAATGAATTCATGCAAGCATATAGTTTACATGATGTACATTCAACACTTTTAAGAGTTTCATTAAATCATAAAACATAGCAAACCAATAGCAAAACATAGTAAAGCATAGTAAACCAATAGCAAAAACATAAGGTATTATTAAACAAGCATGAATATAAGAGGACACATTGTAATCAAATGAATAAGTAAAACTTGGATTATTGATTGTTCCTGAGAAATTGCCTTTCCAGTATTCAAGAGGTTTCATGGCTGCAGCCAATTTCCAGATATCAGGTTGTTCAGGGTATAATTGATCATTATATTTAAGGTGAGGCCATGATGAAGGTAATCCTCCTTCATGCCAAGCCATCAAACCATGTGTGTGGTGTTCCTGATGAGTGGCATTGCCAATCCAAAGTAACTTATGTATATTGTCACACATAGTGCTATTGTCCTCTGTATAATTGTGAGAGAATTGCCCGTGTGGACCCCAATCAATGAATTAATAAGTATGATTATTTATTTTCATAGTCAATAATTTCCCATGGGATGTGCGACAGTCACTCCACTGAACAGGTGTATATCTCCAATGTTTATAAGATATAGATTGACATTGAGATACAGGTTTACCTTGTGTAGTAATGTTCACATCTGTAAAAGTAAGAGACAAATCTCTCTGGGCCCATACAGGGCAGAGGTCGGCTGTTTTGTCTCAATTGTTGAGTAGTTACATAACCAAAACCCTCAAGAGCACAATCAGCAGGCATTGTAGGCCATTGGCGTGGCCAACATTGACAAGAAGTGATAGAGATATCTGCTCCATAATCTACAAGCCCTTCAAATATTCATCCCTTAATAGAAAGCTTCATTTGGGGTTGACTTCCTTCAAACAGTTTTTTAGAAAAATGAATCTTTTTATTTGTACTGCCAAATCCTCCTTCCCTAAAATTTGAAGATTGAGTAGACATAATATAGGGAAGTAACAAAAGTTGGGTGACTCGTTCACCTGCTGAAAAGGTCCAAGGAACAGTGACAGAAACCATAATTTGAATCTCACCATAATAATCAGAGTCTATAACTCCAGTATGTACTGTAACTCCTTTCATAGTTAAACTACTCTGTCCAAACAGGAGACCAACTGTATTTGGGGGTATAGGTCCATAGAGCTTTGTTGACAATTTATAAGGACATTGAGATGGATGTATAAAGCAAGCCTTAGGGAGAGGGATATCAAGAGCAGTGCTCCCCTGAGTAGCAGGGACTAAGTCCATTACTGAGAGTCACTGTTGGGTACAAACTGAATAGGATAGTTCCATGACCCCATATTTATTGGGGCTTGGGAGTTGGCCCCTTAGGGAGTTTCTATGTTGAGGGCTCCCCAAAGGATTTCCATCTTTATAAGTTTCAGACTTACATTCCTTGGACCAATGTTTGCCTCATTGACAGTGGGAACAAACATTAGGGGGTTGAATCTTGGATGTATTCAGGTGATTGGCAGAAGAGGAGGCAACCAGACAGGGAGGGAGACAGCGTTGTTTTTTTATGTGTCCTGTTTGTCCACAATTAAAACATTTTGCCTGCAATTGTTTTTGAACAGCCATGGTTTCTAATGCTGTTACTTGGGCCTGATGTTTAAAGGATCCTACAGGCTTTTAAATAATCCATGATACTGCCAGATTCTCTAAAAGGTTGAATCAGGGCCTGGCAATCTTCATTAGTATTATCATATGCTAGTTGTCTTAAGAGTATTTCCTGAATTTGTTCTCCTCTCATCTGCTTTTCCAATGATTCTTTTAACCTGCCAATAAAATCAATGTATAGCTCTTTAGGCCCTTGTTGTATTTTTATATAACTGGCAGTATAATCAGTACCCAGATTAACTTTTTGTCAGGCTTGTAAGGCCAAATCACATACCTGTGGGGAAGGGCTGCAGGAGGGATGTTATGAGTTTGATGATTAGAAGTCATCCAAGCTTCTGTTCCCATGAGCATATCATAAGTAACAGCTGCTACATTCCCTCTCTGTCCTAAACTCCTGACCTTTTCATGTGCCTCCTCAGAAAGCCACATCTTCCATTATAGAAATTCAGAAGAGGTTAATACCATTTTAGCTATAAGTTGAAAATCATAGGGAATCCAGCAGGAGTTATTTCTCCAACTGGAAAAATATAACAATAAGTAGAAGTAGGCCCGTACATGGAACTTGCCTTTTAAAATTCTCTTATAGTCTCCATCTGCATCCATCATAAGTATTTGGCCCATTAGCATGAAAAGTTACAGGGAAAACTAAGTACAGCTCGTGGGGGCGAGACAGTGTAGAAATAGAATTTTGTTTTTTAGTTTTTGTTGGTCTTAATTGTAACATGCATAAATTATCATTCAAGCCAGTGTCATTTCCCTCATCCCCAAAGAGGTCTGCTGCTATTTCTCCTCCTCATCCTCAGAGGGAATAGGAGGTGCGGTGGCCAAAGGAGAAACATGGCGTTTGTCCTTTTTGCTGAAAAAAAATTTTTTTTTTTTTACTTTTGGTTTGAATTTGTTGGGTTGTTCCATCATCTAACTCATACGTATGCAGAGAGGTGGCTGTTTCAGCCTTAAGATCCTCTTCCTTGCATTCCCCTCCAAGAATTAAAATTACCATTTTTACCAACACCCATGTAACCCAAAACTCCACAGGAATTTTTTCACCTTGTCTATAAGCCTTTTCCACATTATGGCCTGCGTGCTCCCAAATTGTATCTTCCAAGGTTCCTTCATCGGGAAACCAAGGATTATATTCGCAAATAACATCCAGACAAGTTCTTAATTGATGTCTGGATAGTCAAGCGCCTCCCTGAGATTGCATTAATGCTAGAAAAGGCTGGGTATGACTTTGATTCTGCCCCATTGTTCTCACTTACCCGCTTCTGTGAGGGTCTCTGGATCACTGTGTGACTGTTCAGGTGCCACTTGTTACCTTCACGAGGTGGGGATCCTGGTGATCAGAGCTGAAATGATGGGGGGAATACCGACTGATGATCAGTAAATGACTTTACTTTTTACAATCACTTCCTTTATACCTTCCACAAGATCTGACTACAAACAGGATATAGATTTATGTGCAGGGCATGGGCTACATGTGAGATGTGACTTACATTCAGGCAATCAAGTGAGACAAGTGACTGATTATCTCTTAGCTTTAAATGACAAGAGCAAGTTAAGGATTCTCCACACTTATCAGATCCATCTAAAGGAGGACACGAAAATAACTTCAGGGATCCTCCCATGTTTAATCCCGGTGTCAGCCCAGGAAGACTCTTGCCCTCCATCTCCTGGAGTTTTCTTACAGGATTGGACGTGACCCCATTCACATTGGCGAGGATTTGGGTTGTGTTCCAACACTAAGGTGTTACTTGAAGGATATTTTAAAAACAATGTAGTTTCAAGAAATTAAACATATGGATTTAAACTATTGTTTGTACAAATATGTGTAAAAAACACTTATCTTAATGAAAAGTAGATGTTACTTGAAGAACACATTAAGCACTATTTAGTTTCAAGTAGATAAGTCATATGTCCTTTTCCTAATGCTTATACATTTATGTTTAAAACATATCTTAATGAAAGAATGATGCTCTTAGAAGGGCAAATTAAGAAGAGTGTAGTTTCTAGGAGGAAAACACTTTTTTTTTCCTTTGTGCTTATACGAATAAGTTTAAAAGCACTTATATGTTAATTGAAGAAAGATGTAAACATCAGTTCTTTATAGTTAGGAGTGTTTCTTGGTTTGCTTCTCTGTCTCTCTTTTCCCCCTTGGCTTACTTATATTCTTTTTAAAATTCTACATATGAGTGAAATCAGATGCTATTTGACATTCTCTGACTGACAATTCATTTAATGTAACACTCTCTACTTCCATCAATGTCATTACAAATGATAGGATTTCATTCTTTTTATGGTTGAGCAATATTCCATTGTGAGTAATATTCCATTGTAATATGATTCCATCACATTCCAATATGATATATTTTATATCATATATATGATATATTTTGTATCATATTTATATATATAACTTCTTAACCCACTGAGCCACCCAGGTGCCCCTATATATATAACTTCTTTATCCATTCATCAGTTGATGGATACTTCATCTGTTTCCATAGTCTGACTATGGTAGGTAATATTGCTATAAACACCGAGGTGCATGGATCCCTTTTAATTAGTATTTTTATATTCTTTCTGTAAATACGTAGTAGAAGAATTGCTGGATTATAAGGCAGTTCTATATTTAACTATTTGTGGAAAATACATACTGTTTTCCAGAGTGACTTCACCAGTTTGCATGCTCGCCAGGAGTACAAGAGTCTTCCCCTTTCTTCACATCCTCACCAACACCTGTTGTTTCTTGGATTGTTGATTTTAGCCATTCTGACACCAGTGAGATGATATCTCATTGTAGTTTTGATTTGTCTTTCCTTGATGATCAGTGATGTTGATCATGTGTCTATTAGCAAGCTGGAAACATTTCTATTCATGTATTCTAACATTTTTTTTAATACTTCAACATTTTACTTTATTTTATCTTTTTGCCATTTCTAAAAATTTTATTTGATTCTGACATTTTCAATGGATTATTTGTTTTGGGGTGTTGAGCTGTATAAGTTTTATATATGTGGGATACTAACCTTTATCAGATATGTCACTTGAAAATATCTTCTTCCATTCAGTAGGTTGCCTTTTAGGGTTTCTGTTGTTGTTGGTGGTGGTTTTTTTGTTTGTTTGTTTGTTTCCTAACCTGCACAAAAGCTTTTTATTTTGGCTAAGTTCCAATAGTTTATTTTTGCTTTTGTTTCCCTTTCCTCAGAAGATGTACTATGGCCAGTCTCAAAGAAGTTACTGCATATGCTCTCCTCCACAATTTTGATGATTTCCTGTCTCACATTTAGATATGTAATCCATCTTGAATGTATTTTTGTTTATGGTATAAGAAAATGGCCCAGTTTCATTCTTTTGCATGTTGGTGTCTAGTTACCCCAATACCATTTGTTGAAGAGACTGTCTTTTTCCCATGGGACATTCTTTCCTGCATTGTCAAAGATTAGTTGAGGATATATTATGTATTAATTTCTGGAGTTCTATTCTGTTCTATTGATCCATGTGTCTATTTTTGTGCCAGCAACATACTGGTTTTATCACTACAGCTTTGTAGTATAACCTGACATCAGAAATTGTGGTATCTCTATCTTTGCTTTTCTTTTTCAAGGTTGCTTTGGCTATTTCGGATCTTTTGTGGTTCCATACAAATTTTGGAATTGTTTGTTCTAGGTCTGTGAAAAATGCTGTTGGCATATTGATAGGGATTATATTAAATGTGTAAATTGCTTTGGGTAGTACGGACATTGAAAAATATTTGTTCTTCCAGTTAATGAACATGGAATATCTTTTCATTTCTTTGGGTCACTTTCAATTTCTTTCATCATTGTTTTATGGTTTCCAGAGTATAGATCTTTCATCTATTTGGTTAGGTTTATTCCTAGGTCTTTTATGGTTTTTAGTGCAATGGTAAATGGGATTGATTCCTTGATTTCTATTTCTTCTGCCTATTACTTTATAGAAATGCAACAGATTTCCATATACTGATTGTGCATCCTATATTTTTCACTGGAGACTTCTGTGTATCTGAAAATAGTGAAAGCTTTACTTTTTCCTTACTGATTTGAATGCTATTTGTTTCTTTTTGTTGTTTGATTGCTGTGTCTGGGACTTCCAATACTGTGTTAAATAACAGTGGTGAGAGTGGACATCCCTGCCTTTTTCCTCACCTTACAGGAAGAGTTTTTAGTTTTTCCCCATTTGGAATGATATTGTTCTTAGGTCTTTCATGTATGTTCTTTATATGTTGAGGAATGTTCCCTCAAAACTTGCTTTGCTGAGGGTGGGTTATCATGAATTCATAATGTACTTTGTCAAATTCTTTTTCCACATCAATCAAAATGATCATATGGTTTCTATCCTTTATCTTATTGATGTGACATAACAAATTGATTGAGTGGTGGATATTTAACCATGCTTGCAAGCCAGTAATAAATTGCACATGATCATGGAGAATGATTTTTTAATGTATTGTTGGATTCAGTTTCCTAGTATTTTATTGAGAATTTTTGTAGCTGTATTCATCAGGGATATTGCCCTGTATTTCTTTTTTCTCCCAGTTTTGTTTTATTTCATTTCTGCTAATTTCCTTAGGATGTTTCTTTTATAATTATTATATTATGTTAGTCACCATAAAATACATCATTAGTTTTTGATGCACTGTTCCAAGATTCGTGGTTTATGTACCACACCCTGCACTTCATGTGATACATACCCTCCTTAATAGCCACCACCAGACTTACCCATCCCCCCCCACCTCCCTCCACTCTAAAACCCTGTTTGTTTCTTAGAATCCACAGTCTCTCATGGTTAATCTCTTCCTCCAATTTACCCCAATTCACTTTTCCTTTCCTTCTTCTAATGTCCTCCATGTTATTCCTTATGTTCCACAAGAAAGTGAAACCATATGATAATGGGCTTTCTTGGCCTGACTTATTTCACTCAGCATAATCTCTTCCAGTCCTATCTGTGTTGATGCAAAAGTTGGGTATTTACCCTTTCTGATTGCTGAGTAATATTCCATGGTATACATGGACCACATTTTCTTTTTCCATTCATCTGTTGAAGGGTACCTCGGTTCTTTCCAGTTTGGATATTGTGGCCCTTGCTGTGATGAACATTGGGGTACAGATGGCCCTTCTTTTCACTACATGCATATCATTGGGAGAAATATCCAGTAGTGCAATTGCTGGGTCATAGGGTAGCTCTATTTTTAATATTTCGAGGAAACCCCACAGTTTTCCAAAGTGGCTGCACCAACTTGCATTCCCACCAACAGTGTAAGAGGGTTCCCCTTTCTCCACCATTTCTCCAACACTTGTTTTTTCTTGCCTTGTCAAGTTTTTTTTGTTTTGTTTTTGTTTTTTTTGTTTTGTTTTGTTTTGTTTTGTTTTGTTTTGTTGCCATTCTAACTGGTGTAAGGTGCTATCTCAGTGTGGTTTTGATTAGAATTTCCCTGATGACTAATGATGAACACTTTTCATGTCTCTGCTAGCCATTTGTATGTCTTCTTTGGAGAATTGTCTGTTCATGTCTTCTGCCCATTTTTTGCCATGATTATCTGTTTTTTGGGTGTTGAGTTTGAAAAGTTTTTTATAGATCTTGGATATCAGCCCTTTGCCTGTAGTGTCATTTGTGAATATCTTCTCCCATTCCATGGGTTACATCTTTGTTTTGTTGACTCTTTTCCTTTGTTGTACCAGAAGCCTTTTATTTTGATGAAGTTCCAAAAGATCATTTTCGCTATGTATAGAAGAGTGAAACTCGACCATTCTCTTACACCATACTCAAAGATAAACTCAAAACGGATACAAGACCTCAACGTGAGGCAGGAATCCATCAAAATCCTAGAGGAGAACATAGGCAGTAACTACTTCAACACTGGCCACAGAAACTTCTTTACAGACACGTCTCCAAAGGCAAAGGAAACAAATGCCTTGTATTTCTTTCTTTAGTGGTGTTTTTGTTGAGTTTTAGTAACAGGATAATGTTTACCTCATAGAATGAATTTGAAAATTTGCTTCTATTTTTTGGAAAAGTTTGAGAAGAATGGGTATTAACTCTTCTTTATTTTCTATTGTTTTATTATTTAAATTCAATTAGCCAACATATAGTAGATAATTAGTTTCATATTCAGTGTTCAGTAATTTATCAGTTGTGTACAACACCCAGTGCTCATTACCTCGTAGGCCCTCCTTAATGCTCATCACCCAACTGCCCCACCCCCATCCATATCCCCTCCAGCAGTCCTCAGTGTGCTTCCTAAGGTTGAGTCTCTCGTGGTTTTTCTCCCTCTCTGATGACTTCCCATTCAGTATTCCCTCCCTTCCCCTATGATTCTCTGTGCTCTTTCTTATATTCTAAATATGAGTGAAACCATATGATAATTGTCTTTCTCTGATTGACTTATTTCACTCAGAATAATACCCTACAGCTTCATCCACATCAACGTATATGGTAAATATTCATGCATTATGATGGCTCAGTAATATTCCATTTTATATATATATATATATATATATATATATATATATATATATTCCCTAATACATATATATATTTTCTTATATATATATATATATATATATACACATATATATTCATATGTATTCTCTAATACATTCATTGTTGATAGACACCTTAGTTCTTTTCACAATACAGCTGTTGTGGACATTGCTGTTATGAACATTCAGGTGCAGGTGCCCTTTCTTTTCACTGTATCTGTATCTTACAAGATATAACTAAGCACCTGTTTGAAAGACTCATTCAGCACAGTTTTGTTATAGTGAGTAGAAGGCAAGACCTTTCTGTAATGTTTATACAGAACTGTATAGAAAACTTCTACCAGGAAAAAAAAGAGAGAGAGAGAGAGAGAAAGAAAACTTCTTGCAATATGTATTTAATCAGTTAATTGAATGATACTTTTAGCACAGTGTGATCAAAGAGGAACACATAGAAGTGCCTGGGTGGCTTGGTCAGTTAAGCATCTGACTCTTTATCTCAGCTCAGGTCTTGATCTTGGGCTCACCAGTTCAAGGCCTGCATTGGGATCCATGCTGAGCATGAAGCATACTTTTAAAAATAAAGGGAGAGAAAGGGAATGCATAACTACCATGTAATGTTTATATTAAAATGTGTAATACTTCATTCAAGATGTATATAAACAGCAAATTGAAAGGTGTATTGAGTACATTGTGATTTCAGTGAGTGGAACTCATGGCCATTCCTACAGTTT
This sequence comes from Gulo gulo luscus, assembly GCA_024510155.1. Lineage (NCBI taxonomy): Eukaryota > Metazoa > Chordata > Mammalia > Carnivora > Mustelidae > Gulo > Gulo gulo. The sequence continues at coordinate 97,491 of JAJHUB010000197.1, forward strand.
ATACAGAACTGTATATGAACACTTCTTAGAAAATGGATGTATAAAAGTACTTCAAAGATACGTTCAACAGGGCGCCTGGGTGGCTCAATGGGTTAAAGCCTCTGCCTTCTGCTCAGGTCGTGATCCCAGGGTCCTGGTATCGAGTCCCACATCAGGCTCTCTGCTTGGCAGGGGGCCTGCTTCCTCCTCTCTCTCTTTCTGCCTGCCTCTCTGCCTACTTGTGATCTCTCTCTGTCAAATAAACAAATAAAATCTTAAAAAAATAGATACATTCAACAGATAATTATTTCAAGAAATCCATTCTGTAATGCTTATATGTAAATTGCTTAGAATACTACTTGCAAGATGTATCTAAGTAGGTACATAAAAAAAAGTCTTCAGCAGATGTGATTTCAGTGAGTGGAACATTATATTCATCACATAATACTTACATGAAGTCTAAGAAAACTTTTATTTTGAAATAAGTATTTTTCAATATTCTGAAAGGGATTTTTTAAAGAAGTAACTTTACATATCCATCTTGCAACTTTTAAAAAGATGTATGCAATATTTTATTTCTTTTTTTTTCTCCAAGTTTTAATTTAAATTCCATTTAACATACTTTTCCCTCAAGACCAGGAATATGACAGGATGTCCACTGGCATCACTACTGTTCAACATAGTGTTAGAAGTTCTAGCATCAGCAATCAGACAACAAAAAGAAATAAAAGGCATCCAAATTGGAAAAGAAGTCAAATGTTCTCCTTCACAGATGACATGGTACTTTATGCAGAAAACCCAAAATACTCCACCCCAAAATTACTAGAACTCATACAGCACTTCAGCAATGTGGCAAGATACAGAATCAATGCACAGAATTCAGTTGCTTTTCTATACACTAACAATGTAACTGTAGAAAGAGAAATTAAGGAATCAATTCCATTTACAATAACATTCAAAACCATAAAAGACCTAGGAATAATTACCTAACCAAAGAGGTAAATGATCTATACTCTGGAAACTACAGAACACTTATTAAAGAAATTAAAGAAGATACAAAGAGAGGGAAAAGCATTCCATGTTCATGGATAGAGAGAATAAACATTGTTAAAATGTCTGTTGGGTCATGGAGAGATGGAGAGGAAAAGTGAGTTGGGGGAAATTGGAGGGGGAGATGAACCATGAGAGACTGTGGCCTCTGAGAAACAAACTGAGGCTCTTGGAGGGGAGAGGGTGGGACATTGGGTAAGCTTAGTGGTGGATATTATGGAGGGCATGTATTGAATGGAGCGCTGGGTGTGGCCCTAAACAATGAATTCTGGAACACTGAAAAGAAATTTAAAAAAATAAATAAAAATTTTAAAAAAGTCCGTCCTTTCCAGAGCAATCTACACTATCAATGCCATCCCTATTAAAGTATCATTGGCATTTTTCAATCCTAAATTTTGTATGGATCCAGAGAAGACCCCAAATAGCCAAGAGAATGTTGAAAAAGAAAAACAAAGCTGGGGCATCATGTTCCATGACTTCAATTATATTACAAAACTGTGATCACCAAGACAGCGTGGTATTGGCACAAAAACAGACATATAGACCAATGGAACAGAATAGAGAGCCAAGATTTCGACCCTCAACTCTATGGCCAACCAGTTTTTGAAGAACCAGGAAAAAATATCCAAAGGAAAAAAGACAATCTCTTCAATAAATGGTGTTGGGAAATTTGGACAGCTATATACTGAAGAATGAAACTCGACCATTCTCTTACACCTTCCACAAAGATAAACTCAAAATGGCTGAAAGACCTCAGTGTGAGACAGGAATCCATCAAACTCCTAAAGGAGAACATAAGCAGTAACCTCTCTGACATCAGCCACAGCAACTTCTTCCAAGACGTGCACCAAAGACAAGGGAAACAAAAACAAAAATGAAATTTTGGAACCTCATCAAGACAAAAAAACTTCTTCACAGAAAAAGAAGCAATCAACAAAAGCAAGAGGCAACCCACGGAATGGGAGATTTTTGTAAATGATATTACAGATAAAGGACTAATATTGAAGATCTATAAAGAAATTCTCAGATTCAACCCTCAAAAACAGATAATCAAGTCAAAAATTGAGCAGAAGATATGAAGAGACAATTCTACAATAAAGACACGCAAATTGATAAGAGACACATGAAAAAATGCTTAACGTCTGTAGCCATCAGTGAAATAAACACCAGTTAGAATGGCAAAATTTAACAAAACAGTAAGCAACAAATTTTGGCGTGAATGTGTACTTGGTGGGAGTACAAGCTGGTACAGCCACTCTGGAAAATAGTATGGAGTTTCCTCAAGATTTAAAAAATATAGTTACCCTAAAACCCAGCAATTGCCCTACAAGATATTTACCCCAAAGATACAGATGTAGTGAAAAAAAGAGCCATATGCACCTAACGTTCATGGCAGCAATTTCTACAATAGCCAAATTGTGGAAGGAGCCGAGATGCCAATCAACTGAAGATTGAATAAAGAAGATATGGCCCATATATACAATGGAATATCACTCAGTTATCAGAAAGGATAAATATCCACCATTTGCATTGACATGGATGGAACTGGAGGGGATTATGCTAAGTGAAATAAGTCAACCACAGAAAGACAATTATTACATGGTTTCACTCATATGTGGAACATAAGCAATAGCATGGAGGACCATAGGGGAAGGGAGATAATCTTGAAATGGGAGAAATCAGAAAGGAAGATGAACCATGAGAGACTCTGGACCCTGGGAAACAAAGGAGGAGTTTCAGAGGGGAAGGGGGTTGGGTTATGGGATAACAGGGTGATTAGCATTAAGGAAGGTACAGGTCATGATGAGCACTGGGTGTTATATGCGCCTAATGAATAACTGAACACTATATCAAAAATTAATGATGTACTCTACTGTGGCTAACTGAACATAATAAAACAAAGAAAGATAAGTAAAGTCCCCAATATTTTTTAAGCCTAAGAAGGTACTGATAACATGTATTTCCCAAGCCAAATTAGGTATACATCTACTCCTAATACTAAATATTTGCATAATGGGAAATATGGTTCAAACTTTGACACAATCTCAGGACATTGATGTCTCAGAAAAGACTGAAGAAATAAAGTATTTATCCAAAGTCTTTCTTTAAAAAAAACTTATTTATTTATTTCTTAATTTTGTTTTTTAGTATGTTATTTTAGTAACCATATAGTACATCATTAGTTTTTGATGTAGTGTTCCTTGATTCATTGTTTGTCTATAACACCCAGCTCTACATGCAATACATGCCCTCCTTAATCCCCATCACTGGGGTCACCAATTCACCCAGCCCCTTCCCCTCTAAAATCTTCAGTTTGATTCCTGGAGTCCATAATCTTTCATGGTTTGTATCCACTCTGATTCCCCCCCTTCATTTTTCCTTTCCTTCTCCTAATGTCTTCCAAGCTATTCCTTATGTTCGACAAATAAGTGAAATCATATGACAATTGTCTTTCTCTGCTTGACTTATTTCACTTAGCATAATCTCCAGTTCCATTCATGTTGATTCAAATGTTGGGTATTTATCTTTTCTGATGGCTGAATAATATTCCATTGTATATAAGGACCACAGCTTCTTTATCCATCTGTTGAAGGGCATCTTGTCTCTTTCCATAGTTTGGCTATTGTGGACATTACTGCTATGAATATTGGGGTGCATGTGGCCCTTCTTTTCACTACATCTGTAACTTTGGGACAAATACCCAGTAGTGCAGTGGCTGGGTCATAGTGTAGCTCAATTTTTAATTTTTTGAGAACCTCTACAGTCTTTTTCCAAAGTGGCTGTACCAAACTTGCATTCCCACCAACAATGTAAGAGGGTTCCCCTTTATCCACAACCTCTCCAACACTAGTCGTCTCTCGTCCTGTCAATTTTTGCCATTCTAACTGGTTTAAGTTGGTATTTCAATGTGGTTTTGATTTGAATTTCCCTGATGGCTAATGATGATGAGCACTTTTCTTTTCTATTTCTTTTTTTTTTTTTAAAGATTTTATTTATTTATTTGACAGACAGATCACAAGTAGGCAGAGAGGCAGGCAGAGAGAGAGAGGGAAGCAGGCTCCCGGCTGAGCAGAGAGCCCAATGCGGGGCTCGATCCCAGGATGCTGGGATCATGACCTGAGCCGAAGGCAGCGGCTTTAACCCACTGAGCCACCCAGGCACCCCATTCTTTTCTATTTCTTAATTCAATTTTATTTTTTCAGTGTTCCAAGATTTGTTTTTATGCACCACACCCAGTGCTATGAAATATGTGCCCTCCTTAATATGCATCAGTAGGCTCACCCATCTCCCCACCCACTCCCCTCCAAAACCCTCAGTTTGTTTCTCAGAGTCCATAGTCTCTCATGCTTTGTCTTCCCCTCCATTTACCCCAATTTACTTTTTCTTTCCTACTCCTAATATCCTCCAAGTTATTCTCTATGGTCCATGAGCAAGTGAAACCATATGATAATTGGCTTTCTGTGCTTGACTTATTTCACTCAGCATAATCTCCTCCAGTCCTGTCCACATTGATAGGAAAGTCTGTGTAATATTCCATTGTATATATGGACCATATCTTCTTTATCCATTCGTCTCTTGAAGGGCATGTTGGCTCTTTCCAGTTTGGAGATTGTGGCCATTGCTACTATGAACATTGGAGTACATATGGCCGTTCTTTTCACTACACCTGTATCTTCAGGGTGAATACCCAGTAATGCGCTTGCAGGGTCACAGGATACCTCTATTTTTAATTTTTTTGAGGAACCTCCACACTGTTTTCCAAAGCGGCTGCACCAACTTGCATTCCCACCAACAGTGTAAGAGAGTTCCCTTTTCTCCAAATCCTCTCCAACATTGTTGTTTCTCCCCTTGTCAATTTTTGTCATTCCTATCAAATTTTGCCATTGTAAGGTGGTATTCCAATGTGGTATTGATTTGAATTTCACTGATGGCTAATGGTGATGAACATTTTTCATGTGTTTGTTAGCCATATGTATGTTTTCTTTGGAGAAGTGTTTGTTCATGTCTTCTTTCTCTTTTTTGACTTATTTGTGTTTTGGGTGTTGAGTTTGAGAAGTTCTTTATAGATCTTGGGTATCAGCTCCTTGTCTATAGTGTCATTTGCGAATATCTTCTACCATTTGGTTGTTAACCTCTTTGTTTTGTTTACTGTTTGCTTTGCTTTTTACCTTGATGAAGTCCCAAATGTTCATTTTATTTTCTTTGACTTTGAAGACGTGTCTCAAAAGAAGTTACTGTGGTCGATGCCAAAGAGGTTACTGCTTATGTTCTCCTCTATGATTTTGATGTAGTCCTCTTTCATATTGAGGTCTTTCATCCATTTTGAGTTTATCATTGTGTATGGGGTAAGACAATGGTCGAGTTCCATTCTTTTCTATATAGCTCTCCAATTTTTCTGGCACGATTTATTGAAGAGACTGTCTTTATTTCACTGGATATTTTGCCTGCTTTCTCGAAGATTATTTGACCATAGAGTTGAGGCTGGGTTCTCCATTCTGTTCCATTGGTCTGTTTTTGTGCCAGTACCATGCTTTCTTGGTGATCCCAGCTTTGCAGTAAAGCTTGAAATCAGGCAAACTGATGCTCCCAGCTTTGTTTTTCTATTTCAAACTTTCCTTGGCAATTCAGGGTCTTTTCTGGTTCCATACAAATTTTAGGATTTTATTCTGGCACTTCGAAAAATGTCGATGGTCTTGAGTGGGATGGATTTGAAAGTGTAGATTGCTCTGGGCAGTATAGACATTTTTAAAAAGATTTTATTTATTTATTTGACAGAGAGAGATCACAAGTAAGCAGAGGCAGGCAGAGAGAGAGGAGGAAGCAGGCTCCCTGCGGAGCAGAGAGCCCGATGTGGGGCTCGATCCCAGGACCCTGGGATCATGACCTGAGCCAAAGGCAGAGGCTTTAACCCACTGAGCCACCCAGGCGCCCCAGTATAGACATTTTAACAATGCTTATTTTTCTGATCCAAGAGCATGGAATGTTTATCTGTCCTTTTGTGGCTTCTTCAATTTCTTTCATGAGTGTTCCATAGTTCCTCACGTACAGATCTTTTACCTCTTTGGTTAGGTTTATACCAAGGTATCTTATATATATATTTTTTGGTGCTACTGTAAGTGGAATCAATTCTCTAAATTCTCTTCCTACAGTTTCATTTTTAGGGTTTCAGAAAGCAACTGATTTCTGTGCTTTGATTTTGTATCCTGTCACATTACTGAATTGCTATATGAGTTCTAGTAGTTTGGGGGTGGAGTCTTTTGGGTTTTCCACATAGAGTATCATGTTGTCTGTGAAGAGAGAGAGTTTGACTTCTCCTTTGTAAATTAGAATACCTTTTATTTCTTTTTGTTGTCTGATTGCAGTTGTTAGGACTATGTTGAACAATAGAGGTGAGAGTTGGCTACCCTGTATTTCAGATCTTAAGGGAAAAGATCTCAGCTTTCCCCCATTGAGAATGATATTCGCTGTGGGTTCTTCATAGATGGATTTTGTGAAGATGAGGAATATTCCCTTGATCCCCATACTCTGAAGAGTTTTAATCAGGAAAGGATCCTGTGTTTTGTCAAATGCTTTTTCTGCATCAATTGAGAGGACTATGTGGTTCTTATCTCTTCTCTTCTTTATTTGTTCTATCACATTGACTGATTTGGGAATGTCGAACCACACTTGCATTCCAGGGATAAATCCCACGTGGTCACAGTAAATAGTCTTTTTTAATGTACTGTTGGATTCTATTAGCTAGGATCTTGTTGAGAGTCTTGATGTTCATATTCATCAGGGGTATTGGTCTGAAATTCTCCTTTTTGATGGGGTCATTGCCTAGTTTTAGGATCAAGGCAATGATGGCTTCATGAAAAGAGTCTGGAAGTTTTCCTTCTCTATTTTTTGAAACAGCTTCAGGAGAATAGGTACTATTTCTTCTTTGAAAGTTTAGCAGAATTCCCCAGGGAATCCATCAGGTCCTGGGCTCTTCTTTTTTGGGAGGTTTTTGATCACTGCTTCAATCTTGTTACTAGACATTGGTCTATTCAGGTTGTCAATTTCTTCTTGATTCAGTTATAGTAGTTTATAGTTTTTGAGGAATGCATCCATCTCATCTAGTTTGTTTAACATATTGGCATTAACTGTTGATAATAATTAATGACGATTGTTTCTACTTTCTTGGTGTTAGTTGTGATCTCTCCCCTTTCATTCATAACTTTATTAATTTGGGTCTTCTCTCTTTTCTTTTGGATTAGTTTGGTCAATGGTTTGTCGATCTTATTGATTCTTTGAAAGAAACCAGCTTCTAGTTTCGTTGATGTGTTCTACTGTATCTCTAGTTTCTATCTCTTTGATCTCCGCTCTAATCTTGATTATTTCCCTTCTTATGTGTGGGTTTGACTTAATTTGTTGTTGATTCTCCAGTTCTTTATGGTATAAAGGCAGCCGGTATATTCTGGATTTTTCAATTTTTTTGAGGGAGGCTTGGATGGCTATGTATTTCCCCCTTAGGACTGCCTTTGCTGTATCCTATAGGTTTTGGACAGAAGTGTCTTCATTCTCATTGGTTTCCATGAATTGTTTAAGTTCTTCTTTGATTTCCTGGTTGAAACAAGCATTCTTAAGCAAGGTGGTCTTTAGCTTCTAGGTGTTTGAATTCCTTCCAAATTTTTCTTGTGGTTGAGCTCCAGTTTCAAAGCATTGTGATCTGAGAATATGCAGGGAATAATCTCAATCTTTATATCGGTTGAGCCCTGGTTTGTGACCTAGTATGTGGTCTATTGTGGAGAAGGTTCCAGAATTATTGGACTCCCTGAGGGGGAGGAAAAAAAAATAGAAGAAGACTAGAGGATATAGTTCAACAAATTCTCCATGAAATTTTTCCCAATCTGGGGAAAGAAACCAACGTTCATGTCCTAGAGGCAGAAAGGTCTCCCATTTCCCTGAGATCATGACCTGAGTGGAAGGCAGAGGCTTAAGCCACTGAGCCACCCAGGAGCGCCCCCTACCCCACGCTTAAATTTTTTTTTTTTTTTTGAGAGGGGAGAGGAGCAGAGGTAGAGAATCTTCAAGCAAACTCCGTGCTGAGTTTGAGAGGGGGCTCAGTCTCATGACCTATAAGGTCATGACATAAGCTAAAATCAAGAGTCAGACATTGAATGACTGAGCTACCCAGGTGCCCCTGAAGAAAATTCTCTTAAGTGTTGCTTACATTTGAAGCGTCCAGTTCCTCTCCTATTCTTTCTTAAATATACTCCATCCAGTTTTTCACCTTTACTATTCCACAAAAAATGCTCATGTCAGGGTCATCAAAGACAAGCAATCTCCAGTCACAACAGTTGCTAAAAACCAATGGTTAGATATTCAGTCTTCATCTTACTGGACAGATAAACATCATTTGACACCATTCTTCACTTGATTGTCAGGGCACTATGCTCTGATGTTTTATCTCTTACTTAAATGTTGCTCCTTCTCATTTCCCGTGCTGATACTTCTGCATCTCTCTGATCTCTTAGGGATGTAGTATCAGGGGTTCAGTCCTCATTTGTCTTCTCTATTTGCATTCACTCTCTTGTAGACCATAGAATCAGTCACATGACTTTAAAGACCATCTACATACAGAAGATTTACAAGTCCTTCTTTCTTTCCTTTTTCTTTCTTTCTTTTTTTTTGATTACTACTTTTTAAAATTTTTTTTTATTTTTTTATTTCTTTTCAGTGTAACAAATTCACTGTTTTTGCACCACACCCAGTGCTCCATTCAATACATGGCCTCCTTAATACCCACCACCTGGCTCCCCCAACCTCCCACCCGTGCCCCTTCAAAACCCTCAAGTTGTTTTTCAGAGTCCATAGTCTCTCACTCCCCTTCCAATTTCCCTCAACTCCCTCCTCCTCTCTCCTTCCAATTTCCCTCAACTCCCTTCTTCTCTCCATCTCCCTATGTCCTCCATGTTATTTGTTAGGCTCCACAAATAAGTGAAACCATATGAGAGTTGACTCTTTCTGCTTGTCTTATTTCACTCAGCATAATCTCTTCCAGTCCCATCCATGTTGATACAAAAGTTGGGAATTCACCCTTTCTAATGGAGGCATAATACTCCATAGTATACTAGGGACCACACCTTCCTTATCCATTTGTCCGTTGAAGGACATCTTGGTTCTTTCCACAGTTTGGCGACCGTGGCCATTGCTGCTATAAACATTGGGGGTACAGATGGCCCTTCTTTTCACTCCTTCTGTATCTTTGGGGTAAATACCCAGTAGTGCAATTGCAGGGTCATAGGGAAGCTCTATTTTTTTTTTATTAAATTTTTTATTTATTTTCAGTGTAACAGTATTCATTGTTTTTTCACCACACCCAATGCTCCATGCAATCTGTGCCCTCCCTAATACCCACCACATGGTTCCCCAACCTCCCAACCACTGCCCCTTCAAAAACCTCAGATTGTTTTTCAGAGTCTGTAGTCTCTCATGGTTCACCTTCCCTTCCAATTTCCCTCAACTCCCTTCTCCTCTCCATCTACGCTTGTCCTCCATATTATTTGTTATGCTCCACAAATAAGTGAAACCATATGATACTTGACTCTCTCTGTTTGACTTATTTCACTCAGCATAATCTCTTCCAGTCCTGTCCATGTTGCTACAAAAGTTGGGTATTTGTCCTTTCTGATGGAGGCATAATACTCCATAGTGTATATGGACCACATCTTCCTTATCCATTCATCCGCTGAAGGGCATCTTGGTTCTTTCCACAGTTTGGCGACCGTGGCCATAGCTGCTATAAACATGGGGGTACAGATGGCCCTTCTTTTCACTACATCTGTATCTTTGGGGTAAATACCCAGGAGTGCAATTGCAGGGTCATAGGGAAGCTCTATTTTTAAATTCCTGAGGAATCTCCACACTGTTCTCCAGAGTGGCTGCACCAGTTTGCATTCCCACCAACAGTGTAAGAGGGTTCCCCTTTTCCACATCCTCTCCAACACACACTGTTTCCTGTCTTGCTAATTTTGGCCATTCTAACTGGTGTAAGGTGGTATCTCAATGTGGTTTTGATTTGAATCTCCCTGATGGCTAGTGATGATGAACATTTTTTCATGTGTCTGGTAGCCACTTGTATGTCTTCATTGGAAAAGTGTCTGTTCATATCTTCTGCCCATTTTTTGATACGATTATCTGTTTTGTGTGTGTTGAGTTTGAGGAGTTCTTTATAGATCCTGGTTATCAACCTTTTTTTTTTAAATTAATTAATTAATTAATTAATTTATTTTTTTATATTTATTTTCAGCATAACAGTATCCATTGTTTTTTCACCACACCCAGTGCTCCATGCAATCTGTGCCCTCCCTAATACCCACCATCTGGTTCCCCCAACCTCCCACCCCCCACCCCTTCAAAACCCTCAGGTTGTTTTTCAGAGTCTGTAGTCTCTCATGGTTCACCTCCCCTTCCAATTTCCCTCAACTCCCCTCTCCTCTCCATCTCCCCTTGTCCTCTATATTATTTGTTATGCTCCACAAATAAGTGAAACCATATGATACTTGACTCTCTCTGTTTGACTTATTTCACTCAGCATAATCTCTTCCAGTCCTGTCCATGTTTTTACAAAAGTTGGGTATTCGTCCTTTCTGATGGAGGCATAATACTCCATAGTGTATATGGACCACATCTTCCTTATCCATTCATCCGTTGAAGGGCATCTTGGTTCTTTCCACAGTTTGGCGACCGTGGCCATAGCTGCTATAAACATTGGGGTACAGATGGCCCTTCTTTTCACCACATCTGTATCTTTGGGGTAAATACCCAGTAGTGCAATTGCAGGGTCATAGGGAAGCTCTATTTTTAATTTCCTGAGGAATCTCCACACTGTTCTCCAAAGTGGCTGCACCAGTTTGCATTCCCACCAACAGTGTTGGTTATCAACCTTTTGTCTGTACTGTCATTTGCAAATATCTTCTCCCATTCCGTGGGTTGCCTCTTTGTTTTGTTGACTGTTTCCTTCGCTGTGCAGAAGCTTTTGATCTTGGTGAAGTCCCAAAAGTTCATTTTCACTTGTGTTTCCATCGCTTTTGGAAACATATCTTGAAAGAAGTTGCTGTGGCTGATATCAAAGAGGTTACTGCCTTGGTTCTCCTCGAGGATTCTGATGGATTCCTGTCTCACGTTGAGGTCTTTTATCCATTTCAAGTTTATCTTTGTATACGGTGTAAGACAACGGTCGAGTTTCATTCTTCTACATATAGCTGTCCAGTTTTCCCAGCACCATTTATTGAAGAGACTTTTTTTCCCACTGTATATATTTTTTCCTGCTTTGTTGAAGATTATTTGACCATAGAGTTGAGGGTCTATATCTGTGCTCTCTACTCTATTCCACTGGTCTATGTGTCTGTTTTTATCCTGGTACCATGCTGTTTTAGTGATCACAGATTTGTAGTAAAGCTTGAAATCAGTCAACGTGATGCCCCGGTTTTGTTTTTCTTTTTTGACATTTCCTTAGCAATTCGAGGTCTCTTCTGATTCCATGCAAATTTTAGAATTATTTGCTCCAACTCTTTGAAAAATAATGGTGGAATTTTGATTGGAATGGTATTAAAAGTATAGATTGCTCTAGGCAGTATAGACATTTTAACCATGTTTATTCTTCTGATGCAAGAGCATGGAATGGTCTTCCATCTTTTTGTGTCTTCTTCAATTTCTTTCATGAGTGTTCTGTAGTTCCTTGAGTACAGATCCCTTACCTCTTTGGTTAGGTTTATTCCCAGGTATCTTACGGTTCTTGGTGTTATAGTAAATGGAATCGATTCCCTAATTTCAGTTTTTGTATTTTCATTGTTAGTGTATAATAAAGCCACTGATTTCTGGACATTGACTTTGTATCCTGCCATGTTACTGAATTGCTGTATGAGTTCTAGTAGTTTTGGAATGGAGTCTGTTGGGTTTTCCATATAAAGAACCACGTCATCTGCGAATAGAGAGTGTTTGACTTCTTCCTTGCCAATGTGGATACCTTTTATTTCTCTTTGTTGTCTGATTGCTGTTGCTAGAACTTCTAATCCTATGTTGAACAAGAGTGGTGAGAGTGGGCATCCTTGTCGTGTTCCTGATCTCAACGGGAAGGCTGTGAGCTTTTTCCCATTGAGGATGATATTTGCTGTAGTTTTTTTCATAGATAGATTTTATGAATTTCAGGAATGTTCCCTCTATCCGTATACTTTGAAGCGTTTTAATCAGGAACGGATGCTGGATTTTGCCAAATGCTTTTTCTGTGTCAATTGAGAGGACCATGTGATTCTTCTCTCTTCTCTTATTGATTTGTTCTATATCATTGATTGATTTGTGAATGTTGAACCATCCTTGAAACCCAGGGATGAATCCCACCTGGTCATGGTGGATAATCTTTTTAAAGTGCTGTTGGATCCTGTTTGCTAGTATCTGGTTGAGAATCATAGCATCCCTCTTCATCAGGGATATTGGTCTGAAATTCTCCTTTTTGGTGGGGTCTTTGCCTGGTTTGAGGATCAGGGTAATGATTGCTTCCAAAAAAGAGTCTGGAAGTTTTCCTTGTGCTTCAATTTTTTGAAACATCTTCAGGAGAATAGGTGTTATTTCTTTTCTGAAAGTTTGGTAGAATTCCCCAGAGAATCCATCAGGTTCTGGGCTCTTGTTTTTTGGGAGGTTTTTGATCACTGCTTCAATCTCGTTACTAGATATCGGTCTATTCAGGTTGTCAATTTCTTCCTCGTTCAGTTTTGTGAGTTTATAGTTTTCCAGGAATGCATCTGTTTCATCTAGGTTGCTTAACTTTTTGGCATATAACTGTTGATAATAACTTCTCATGATTGTTTCTACTTCCTTGGTGTTAGCTTTGATCTCCCCCTTTTCATTCATAATTTTAGTAATATGAGCTTTTTCTCTTTTTTTTTTGGATTAGTGTAGGCAATGGTTTATCGATCTTATTGATTCTTTCAAAAAACCAGCTTCTAGTTTCATTAATAAGTTCTACTGTATCTCTAGTTTGTACCTCATTGATCTCTGCTCTAATCTTGATTATTTCCCTTCTTATGTGTGGGGTTGGTTTAATTTTTTTTTTGATTCTCCAGTTCTTTAAGGTGTAGAGACAGCCGGTGTCTTCTGGATTTTTCAATTTTTTTGAGGGAGGCTTGGATGGCTATGTTTTTCGCCCTTAGGACTGCCTTTGCTGTATCCCATAGGTTTTGGAGTGAAGTGTCTTCATTCTCATTGGTTTCCATAAATTGATTAAGTTCTTCTTTGATTTCCTGGTTGATCCAAGCATTCTTAAACAAGGTGGTCTTTAGCTTCCAGGTGTTTGAGTTCCTTCTGAACTTTTCCTTGTGATTGAGTTCCAGGTCAAAGCATTGTGATCTGAGAATATGCAGGGAATAATCTCAGTCTTTTGGTATCAGTTGAGCCCTGATTTGTGACCCAGTATGTGGTCTATTCTGGAGAAGGTTCCATGTGCACTTGAGAAGAATGAGTATTCTGTTGTTTTAGGGTGGAACGTTCTGTATATATCTATGAGGTCCATCTGGTCCAATGTGTCATTCAATGTTCTTGTTTCTTTATTGATTTTCTGCTTCAATGATCTGTCTATCACTGCAAGGCGTGTTAAGATCTCCAACTATTAATGTATTCATATCAATATGACTCTTTATCTTGATTAATAGTTTTCTTATGTAGTTGGCTGCTCCCATATTGGGGGCATAGATATTTACAATTGTTAGATCATCTTGGTGTATAGTCCCTTTAAGAATTATGTAGTGTCCTTCTGTATCCCTGACTACAGTCTTTAGTTTAAAATCTAATTTATCTGATATGAGAATCACTACCCCAGCCTTCTTTTGAGGCCCATTGGCATGAAAGATGCTTCTCCATCCCTTCACTTTCAGCCTGGGTGTATCTTGAGGTTCAAAATGGGTCTTTTGTAGACAACGTATGGATGGGTCCTGTTGTTTTATCCAATCTGCAACCCTGTGTCATTTTATGGGTGCATTTAGGCCATTCACATTGAGAGTGATTATTGATAGATACATTTTTATTGACATCGTGTTACCTTTGAAGTCTTTCTTTCTGTCGATGGTCTCTATATTTCTGTTCAATGCTCTTCTTAGGGTTTTTCCTCTTTTATAGAACCCCCCTTAATATTTCCTGCAGTCTTGGCTTGGTGGTCGCATACTCTTTTAAGCCTACTTGTCTTGGAAACTCTTTATCTTTCCATCCATTTTGAATGTCAGTCCTGCTGGATCAAGTATTCTTGGCTGCATGTTCTTCTCATTTAGTGCCCTGAATATATCTTGCCAGTCCTTTCTGGCTTACCAAGTTTCTCTGGACAGGTCTGACGTTATTCTGATGGGCTTTACTCTGTACGTAAGGAGCTTCTTGGTCCTAGCTGTCTTCAGTAGGGCCTGTCTACAGTTATAACTCCTCATTCTTACTATCAGGTGTCTCGAGGACTTTTGAGAATCTATAATCTTGAGGGGAGACCGTTCTGCCTCTAGTACATGAACACTTGTTCCATTCGCGAGACTGGGAAAATTTTCCTGGAGAAATTGTTCCACTATATCTTCTAGACTTCTTTCTTTCTCCTCCCCTTCAGGGATTCCAATAATTCTGACGTTGGAACTTTTCATGGCATCATTTATTTCCTTAATTCTGTTTTCGTGGGTTCTACACTGTTTGTTCCAGGCTTCCTCCTGATCCTTTATCTCTATCTGTTTGTCCTCCATGTCACTAATTCTATCTTCTGTCTCAGTTACCCTAGCTTTTAGAGAATTTAGATTAGATTGGAACTCATTGAGAGCATTGTGAACATCATCTTTGTTGGCTTTCAGTTCTGCCCTAACATTGTGAACATCATCCCTGATGGCTTTCAATTCTGCCCTAATCAATTCTGTTTGGTCATCCATGGCTTTCTCCAACCTAGCTATTGCCTGGATAATTGTTAGCCTGATTTCCCTTTCCAACATATTGTCTATATCGATAGCCATTAGCTCTGTTGCAGAAGGTCCATCCTCTGTATTTTTCTTCTGTTGGGCATTTCTCCTCCTAGTCATTTTGGTGAGAGATGGCTGAACGGAAGTAGCTGGATGTATCCACCGTGGTGCAGTCAAGTTGCACCATGGAACGCTTCTGAGCTATCAGGAGTCCCCACCCAAATGAAAGAAAAAAGAAAGAGAGAAAAAAGAAAAAGAAACAGATAGAGAGAGACAGGGAAAAAAAGGAAGATAAAAGAGAAGGCTCAGCACAAATGGGCCCCAAGGTAAGATTTATGCAATATACAAACAAAAACAAAAACAGACCAAAAAAAAGACTGATAAAGAATATGACAAGAGAAAAAAATATATATGTATATATAAAAGCAATCCAAAGAAAACAAAACAAAAAAAGAACCTCGTCAAAAAGAACCCCAAGTATATGATTTATGTAGTATCAGGGCAAACACAAATACACATTAACACTGGCGGAAGAAAAAGATGGGATAGTGGTATAAATTCTCAGTGTGGGTGAGGAAGGTTATTTTGATTCTTCCTGGATGTATCTTGATATCTTTGTTAAAGGACTCAACTTTCCTAAGATAACGGGGGATTAAAAATTGATTTACCTATAGGGGTAGCATTGATTGGGGAAAGGGGTTTACCTTGCAATTTAACTCTATATGAATATTAAAAAATAAAAATAAAAAAGAATAAACTAAACTAAAATAATGTTTAAAAAAATAAAAAATAGAAAAACAAAAGAAAAACATGGGTATATGTATCAAAGAGTTCAGGTTAAAAAGTTATTATGGAATTTGATGTACTGGACATCTCACTGTGATGTTAAATAAGTTAAAAAATTATCTATATAAAAAATTTAAAAAATTGAACCAGAATAGTGGGAACGAATTAAAAATAAAAGTTGTATCTATGAAGTAGTGGTTGTTTTTCTCTTGTCTTTTTTTTTCCCCCAGTTGGCTTTCTGGGGGAGGGGTCTGCTGCATGGGTTTTCAGGAGGTAAGTTTTAAGTTTTAAGTTTTCCTTGAGTTAAGTCCTCCTGCCCCCCTCAAGGGGTTGAGTTCTGAGGAAACTGGTTTTTCAGGCTTTTGTTCTCTCGAGGTTTTTATGTTTGTTTGTTTGTTTGTTTGTTTTCTCTCGCCTTGACAGCTTTTGATGGTTTTTGGAGGTTTAGAGAAAAGCAAACTGCACCCACACCTCCCTCTCATACAGAAGCCTCAGTCTGCTCCCCTGTGCATGCTGCAGAGCACATACGCTCCCCCTTTGCCGCTGGCAGAGCACGTTCAGAGTTGCGGTCCTTGGGGACACAGGAACCCCTGCTTATACCCAAAACCAGGACAGCGGCAGCTGTCTGGGCAGCTCCAGACCGCCAGAGAGGTTCCAAGCAGGGATTGTGCACTGAGATTTTCCTGCTGGCCCGGGCAGGGAGTGCCTAGACTTTCTGGGTCTGAGAGTGCCAGGTTGGCTCCTGCACGCCCCTCTCCCAGGGGAGGGTGTGGGGCGCGACTCAGGCTCTGATAGCATGGCACGGCGCGCCTGGGGAATGCAAAAAGGCTGTGGTTCTGCCAGCTTGCAAGGCTCCCAGTCCCTCATGGGAGCAGATCCCCATGCGCTCTCACACGCGCTAGTGGCTCAGGGACCAAGACCTGGTTTCCTCACTGCACTCTCTCTGGCTCAGCACCAGGGGTGGCTATCCTGGGTCCGGGGACTTAAACCCCTGTCCTTAACTGCCCCGATTCCCACAATTTTCCCCCACGATCCTTTGCTCTTTTTGAGTGCTTTCAGCCAGACTCCAAGTTGATGCTGGTCCCCAGTCGCAGGGCACTCTCATATTGGGGTATTACTTTCCAATGTGTCACTTCTCGTGGCTCCCTCCCCCTTTTTTTAATCTTCAGATATCAGTCCGACATTCCCGCTCCACTTTACCTGCCCACTGACATCTTCTGCCCCCATAGAGATCCAGACATGTATAATTCTAATCTCAGGCTGATTTCATGGGTGATCAGTGTTCTTTGGTAGGTAATCAGCTCACTTTAGGGTACAGGTTGAAACGGCGCCTGCTCCTACTTCCCTGCCATCTTGTCTCCCCCTTCCTGGGTGTATCTTGATATCTTTGTTAAAGGACTCAACTTTCCTGAGATAAAGCGGGATTAAAACTGGTTTATATATAGGGATAGTATTGACTGGTAAATGAGAATTACCTTGAAGCTTGTCTCCTTATGAATACTAAGAAAATAGAAAAGCAAAAGATAAAACACAGGTATATGTGTCAAAAAAATGTTCAAGTTAAAAGGTCATTATGGAACTTGTTGTTCTGTACCTCTCATTGTGATGGTAAATAGGTTAAAATTATTAAAAAAAAAAAACCAGAAAGAACGAGAATAGTGGGAATGAATTAAAATTAAAAGTTGTACCTTTGATGTATACAGGCTTTAGGGCAATACCTGGAACTTAATATCTTCTTTTCCACTGATATTGCGGTTTTGGAGTTTTATGAAGAACCTGTGGTGGTTGTCCTCTTGTTTTTTGTTTTTTGGCTGGCTTTCTGGCGGAAGGGCCTGCCACATGGTTTTTCAGGTAGTCCCTCTAGAGTTGAGTCCTCCTGCCCCCTATCAAGGGGCTGGGCTCTGAGGAAACCGGTTTTTCAGGCTTTTGTTCTCTGGAGGTTTGTTTATTTGTTCTTTTTTCTCCCTTGGCAGCTTTTGGTGGTTATTTGGAGGTTTAGAGGAAAGCAAATTGCACCAAGATCTCTGTCTCAGAGAGAAGCCTCAGACTGTTCCCCTCTGGGTGTTCCAGAGCACATAAGCTCCCCCTTTGCCACCTTCCAGTGGCAAAGTAGGACCCCAGTCACAGTGTCAGGTGTCACAGGAGCTTCCGCTTTTACCCTGATGCTACCAAAACTATAAGAAGTACTCCTACAGAGAGCTGGCTTCCAGTGGCTGCCTCCGCCGTGGCTGTCTACACAGGTCCAGACCGGGCCAGAGAGGTCCCAACCAGAGACTGCACGCTGAGATTTTCATGCTGGACTGGGCTGGATGTGTTCAGACTATCACTGGTCCTAGAGAGCACTGGCTAGCGCCTGCATGGACCTCTCTCAGGGGAGGGTGTGGAGTGCAACTCAGACCCCACGCATGCAGAGTACAAAAGGCTGTGGTTCTAGAGAGCACCAGCTGGCATCCACAACAGACTCTTTCATGCGCATGACCAAACAGATGCTCTCACGCACGCTGAGGTCTCAGGGACCAAGGTCTGCTTTCTTTCTAGTTTTATTATTTTATGTATGAATATCCATTTTTTCTAATACATTTATTAAAGAGGATGGCTTCCTTGTCAAATATTAATTGACTGTATGTGCATGAGTTTATTTCTGCCACCTTGATTCTATCCCATTGCTTCTATGTGCCTGTTTTTATGCCAGAACATACTATTTTTATTACCATAGTTTTATTTTTTAAAGATTTATTTTATTTATTTATTCATTTATTTATGACACAGAGAGACAGTGAGTGCAAAGGAGGGGGAGGGGAAGTGGGACAGAGAGAGAGAATCTCAAGCAGACTCCATGTTGAGTGCAAAGCCCAACAAAGGGCTAAGTCCCACAACCCTAAGATCATGACCTGAGATAATACTGAGTCAGATGCTCAACTGAGTGTGCAGTCCAGGTGCCACATAAGTACAATTTTATAATATAACTGAAAATCAGGAAATGTAATGCATTTCACCTTGCTCATTCTTAGATATGCTTGGCATTTTTGTCTTTTTTTCAGGTTCCATTTAAATTTTATGATATCTTTTTCTATTTCTGTGAAAACGTAATTCAATGTTCATAGAGATTGTATTGATAAAGGGGTGATATCCAAGATCTATAAAGAATTGCTCAAATTCAACACTCAAAAAACAAATAACCTAGTAAAAAATGGGTGGAAGACATGAGCAGACTCTTCTCCAAAAAAAAAAAAAAAGATGCAAATGGATAAGAGACAAATGAAAAAAATGTTCAACATCACTAGCCATCAGGGAAGTACAAATCAAAACCACATTGTGATACCACCTTACACTAGTTAGAATGGCAAAAATTAACAAGGCAGGGTACAACAAATTTTGGAGAGGATGTGGAGAAAGGGGAACTATCTTACATTGTTGGTGGAAATGCAAGCTGGTGCACCTACTTTGAGAAACGGTGTGCAGTTCCCTCAAGGTGTTAAAAATAGAGCTACCCTATGACCCTGCAACTGCACTACAAGATATTTACCCCAAAGATACGGATGTAGTGAAAAGAAGGGACACATGCACCCTAATGTTCACAGCAGCAATGTCCACAATAGCCAAACTGTGGAAGGCACCAAGATACCCTTCAATAGATGAATGGATAATGAACATATAGTCCAAATATACAATGGAATATTACTCAGCCATCAGAAAGGGTGGATACCTGCCATTTGCATCGACATGGATGGAACTGGAGGGGTTATGCTAAGTGAAGTAAGTCAAGCAGAGAAAGAGAAATTTCATATGGTTGCACTCATATGTGATACATAAGCAATAGTACAGAGGACCATAGGTGAAAGGAAGGATATCTGAGGGGGGAGAAATCAGAGAGGGACACAAACCATGAAAGACTATGGACTCTGGGAAACAAATTGAGGATTTCAGAGAGAAGGGGGGGTATGGGAGAGGTTAACAGGGTAATGGGTATTAAGGAGAGCACGTGCTATGATGAGCACTGGATGTTATATGTAACTAATGAATCACTGTATGTTACATCAAAAACTAATGATGTAATAAACAGTGGCTAACTGAACATAATAAAAAATGAATCTATAGATGCCTTTTGGTAGGATGGACACTTCACAAATATTAATTCTTCTAATACATGTACACTGGATAACATTCCACTTATTTGTCTCTTTCATTTCCATTATCAGTGCATTGTCATTTTCAGTGTAAAGATCCTTCACCTACTTGGTCTAATTTATTCCTATGTACTTTGTTGGTTTTGATGTTATTGTAAGGTGAATTATTTTATTTATGTATTTTCCATATAATTTATTATTAATGTATAGAAATGCTACTATTTTTTATATTAACTTTTTATTCTGCAAATTTACTGAATTTATTAGGCCTAATAGTTTTTATGGTGGAGTCTTTAGGATTTTATATATATAAAATCATGAGATCTGCAAATAGAGAAAAATTTACTTCACCCTTTCCAATTCTGATGCCTTACAAAACATTTATTTTCCTACCCTAATGGCTGTCGAGTAGGAGTGTTGAGGTTGCACCCATTTGTCTTCTTCCGAGTCTTATAACAAAAGCTATCAACATTTCACCACTGAGTATAATGTTAGATGAGGGATTATCTTACATGACCTATATTATTTTAGGGTATGAATCTTTAACAATTCTTTTCATGAAAAAATGAGTTTTTATCACAAAGAGATGTTGAATTTTGTCAAATGGTATTATTAACTTTATGGCATAATTACATAACTATTAATGTCATGCATCACCCTGATTTTCATTTTTCACATCCTTGCATTCCAGGGACAAATTCCACTTGATCATGATCAATGAAATTTTTTTAAGTGTTTCTGAATTTGGCTTTTTTTTTTTAAATTTTAATTTAATTTAATTTATTTTTTTTTCAGTGTTCCAAAATTCATTGTGCACCACACCCAGTGCTACATGCAGTACATGCAGTACATACTCACTACCAGGCTCACACCACTCCCCACCAAACCTCCAAAACTCAGTTTGTTTCTCAGAGTCCACAGTCTCTGATGGTTTGTCTCCCCCTCTGACTTCCCCCAACTCCCTTCTCCTCTCCATCTCCCCATGTTCTCCATGTTATTTGTTATGCTCCACAAGTAAGTGAAACTATATGATAACTGACTCTCTCTGCTTGACTTATTTCACTCAGCATAATCTCTTCCAGTCCCGTCCACGTTGATACAAAAGGTAGGTATTCATCCTTTCTGATGGAGGCATAATGCTCCACTGTATATATGGACCATATCTTCTTTATCCATTCGTCTGTTGAAGGGCTTCTTGGTTCTTTCCACAGTTTGACGACTGTGACCGTTACTGCTATGAACATTGGGGTACATATGGCCCTTCTTTTCACTACATCTGTATCTTTGGGGCTTCTTATTATTTTGTTGAATCTTGCATCAGTATTCATCAGTGATGCTAGCCTATAGTTCTCTTTTCTTGTTTTGTTGTACTGTGACTTTAGTTTCAAGTTAATCCTGGCCTTTCAAAATAAGATTTAGAGTGTCACATACACTTCGATTTATTAAAAATTTTATTTTAGGGGCACCTGGGTGGCTCAGTGGGTTAAAGCCTCTGCCTTCAGCTCAGGTCATGATCCCAGGGTGCTGGGATCGATTCCCACATCAGGAATCTCTGCTCAGCAGGGAGCCTGCTTCCCTTCCTCTCTCTCTGCCTGTCTCTCTGCTTACTTGTGATCTCTCTGTCAAATAAATAAATAAAATCTTTAAAAAATATTTTAATCTAGTTAGCTAAAATGCAACACAATGTTGGTTTCAGAAATTTAATTCAGTGATTAATCACATAAAACACCCAGCGCTCATCATAATAAGACCCCTCCTTAATACCTATTACCCATATAGCCCACCCCTACCCGCCTCTGTACATCAACCCTTTGTTCTATTCTTAAGAGTATCTCAGAGAGGGCAAAAGATGGGGGAGTGGAAGTGGACCCTGAGCTTGGCTCATCATTCAAACACAGACGGACCAAAATTCAACTATTTTGAACAACTAGGACTATGATCTGAGGATTAAGGATACAATCCGCATAGTTGGAGGGAGAGGATGTGGTGGACTCTAGGTTCTGAGCCATGAATTGTCACAGAGGAAAGCTAAGGGACCACAAAGACAAGGTAACCCTTTTCAAGGAGAAAAGTCAGGGAGACCTAGAGAGTAAGAGAGTGCAGAGGTTGGGGTTCACACACAAAAGTGAGGAGACCCCTGGGTCACACTGGGAGAGATTGTTCCCCTTCCCAGAGTATATTTGGAAGAGCATATTTTGCCTCTCCAAAGGCAAAAGGCCAGGTGGGAGCTACTGAGCAGCACTGACTAACAGGGTCAGAGGTGTGCACAGAGGGCGGAAAAGCCACTTTTTTTTTCCAGTGAGACACAAGAGATTTAAATTTCTGTGTAAGGAATAGGGGATTGAGTCACATGCAGATGGCAGATAATCTTGTTGCAGCTTTTTGCTGTGTATCACAATGAACTCTAGCATCCATTTGTGCATTGTGAGACTGCTTTTCTGGGACAAGACAGTACAGGGCATGCCATGAGGCTCTCCTCCAGGTGATGGAAGTGGGCCCAAACCTTTCCAGGCCTTTGAATCCCAGCCACTGGGGAGAGATAAAATATAGGAGATCTATGGCACTGTGTATATTGATGGTCCAAGAACAGACAGGTTATGGGCAGGGAACTGACTAAAACCCAGGACATAGGAGATTGTTCTCTTTTCTGTGAAGAACTCCTGACAAGTGATGGCCAAATGTTCCCCTCTCTGGGGACAAGAAGTTAGGGTGACACCATATTCTCTCTCATCCACCATGCCTCCCTCCCCATGCACGTGCACAGCATAACTTCAGAAACACAGCACCACCAGTGGAGACTGAAGTATCCTACACTAAACCCTCTCCCCTGCACCTGGAAGGGCCATATTTACAAGAACAAGTCAGTTTGTGAGCCAGTCCAGCAGGTCTCGCCATCAGAAGACCAACATAGGCCCCATGGATGTACCAAGTTTCCTGAATAAAGAATGATCCAAAACATCAGTTTCCAGTTGGAATAGGACCAGGTTTGTTTCTATTTCTTTCTCTTTTCTTAATTTTTTTAAATTTTAAATATTTTGGTTTTTTTTTCTTTTTTTGATATATATGTGTATTCTTTTTTTCTCTATCTTCTTGGTATCAGGCTTGTAATTTTATGTTCATTTGTTGGTTGGTTAGTTGGTGGGCTTCATTCTTTTATTTTTGGATAAGTCTTCTTGTTTTCTTCTTTCTTTACTCTTTTTGTTCCTTGAAATAATTAGCAAGGATGATAAACCCTAAGATAGCCATATTAAAAAGTAAAGAGAAAGAACCCAAATAAATAAAATCATGAATGAGAGAGGAGAGATCAGAACCAACACTGAAGTCCTACGGGAAGATGGCGGGGAAGTAGGAGGAGGCGCCTTTTCAACCTGTACCCTAAAGTGAGCTGATTACCTACCAAAGAAATCCGATCACCCATGAAATCAGCCTGAGATCAGAATTATACACGTCTGGATCTCTACGGGGGGCAGAAGATGCCAGTGGGCAGGTAAAGTGGAGTGGGAATAGCGGACTGATATCAGAAGATAAACAAAAGGAGGAGGGAGCCACCAGAGGCGACCGATTGGAAAATAATACCCCAATACGAGAGGGCTCTGCGTCTGGGGACCAGCATTAACTTGGAGTCTGGTTGAAAGCACTCAGAAGAGCAAAGGATCATGGGGGGAAATTGTGGGAATTGGGGCAGCTAGGGACAGGGGCTTAAGTCCCCAGACCCAGGACAGCCTCCCCTGGCACTGAGCCAGAGAGTGCTCGGAGAAACCAGGTCTTGGTCCCTGAGCCGCCAGCGCGCCCGAGAACAAGTGGAGTCCGGCTCCCGTGAGGGGCTGGGAGCCACACCAGATGGCAGAAAGTGCACCTTGCCTGAGATACACGCGCGCGTGGGCCTCACCCTCCCCTGAGAGAGGTGCACTAACGCCCAACCTGCTGCTCTGGGAACCCCGCCATCCCGCACCCCACAACCTCCCCTGGGAGAGGTGCGTGCAAGCCCTGCACCCTTAGACCTGGAAAGACCAGGCAGTCCCAGCCCCGGCCAGTGGGAAAATCTCAGTGTGCGATCCCTGCTTGGAACCTCTCTGGCAGTCTGGAGCTGCCCAGACAGCCGCCACTGCTGTGGTTTTGCATACAAGCAGGAGATCCTGCCTCCCCAGGGACCATGACTCAGAACCTGCCCTGCCAGCGGCCCAGCAGCTGCAGCACCTGCAGGGGAGCAGACTGAGGCTTCTCTCTGAGAGGGAGGTCAGGGTGCAGTTTGTTTTCCTCTAAACCTCCAAAAACCATCAAAAGCTGTCAAGGCAAGAGAAAAGAAGTGAACAAACATAAAAACCTCCAGAGACAAAAACCTGAAAAAACTTTTTCCTCAGAGCCCACCCCCTTGAGGGGGGCTGGAGGACTTAACTCAGGGAACATCACTGACTGAAAACCCACGTGGCAGCCTCCTCCCCCAGAAAACAAATCAGGAAAGAAAAAAAAAAAAAGACTACAAGAGAACAACCACCACTACTTCATAGATACAACTTTTACTTTTAACTCATTCCCACTATTCTGGTTCATTTTTTTTTCTTTTTTTATGTAGATAATTTTTTTTACCTATTTACCATCACAGTGAGATGTCCAGTACATCAAATTCCATAATAAACTTCTAACCTGAATTTTTTGATACATACACGTGTTTTTCTTTTGCTTTTTTATTTTTTTAATTTTTTTTTAAAAAAAATTTAGTTTAGTTTAGTCCGGTTTATTCCTTTTTTATTTTTATTTTCTAATATTCATATAGAGTTAAACTTCAAGGTAACCCCCTTTCTCCAATCAATGCTACTCCTATAGGTAAACCAATTTTTAATCCCCCTTTTATCTTAGGAAAGTTGAGTCCTTTAACAAAGATATCAAGATAACATCCAGGAAGAATCAAAATAAACTTCCTTGCCCACACTGAGAATCTATAACCATGCTCCCATCTTTTTCTTCTGCCAGTGTCTCTGTGTATTTATGTTTGTCCTGATAGTATGTAAATATTATACTTGGGGTTCTTTTTGACGAGGTTCTTACTTTTTTTGCCTATATATATATATTTTCTCTCGTCATATACTTTTATCAGTCTTTTTGTTTGTCTGTTTTTGTTTGTATACATCATAAATCTTACCCTGGGGCCCATTTGGGCTGAACCTTCTCTTTTATCTTCCCTTTTTTTCCTGTCTCTCTCTCTCTCTCTTTTTTCTTTTTCTTTTCTTTTTTCTCTCATTTGGGTGGGGAATGCTGAGTGCTCAGAAGTGTTCCAGGGTGCACCTTGACTGCACCACGGTCGATACATCCAGCTACATCTGTCCAGTCATCTCTCACCAAAATGACTAGGAGGAGGAATCCCCAACAGAAGAAAAATACAGAGGATGGGCCTTCTGCAACAGAGCTAATGGCTATCAACATAGACAATATGTAGGAAAGAGAATTCAGGCTAACAATTATCCAGGCAATAGCTAGGCTGGAGAAAGCCATGGATGAACAAACGGAATTGATTAAGGCAGAATTGAAAGCCACCAGGGATGATGTTCATAATGTTAGGGCAGAGCTGAAGGCCACCAGGGATGAGGTTCACAATGCTCTCAATGAGTTCCAATCTAATCTAAATTCTCTAAAAGCTAGGGTAACTGAGACAGAAGATAGAATTAGTGATCTGGAGGACAAACAGATAGAGAGAAAGGATCAGAAGGAAGCCTGGAACAAACAGCTTAGAAGCCACGAAAACAGAATCAGGGAAATAAATGATGCCATGAAACGTTCCAATGTCAGAATTATTGGAATCCCTGAAGGGGAGTAGAAAGAAAGAAGTCTAGAAGATATAGTTCAACAAGTTCTTCATGAAAATTTACCCAATCTTGCAAATGGAACACGTGTTCATGTACTAGAAGCAGAAAGGTCTCCCCCCAAGATTATAAATTCCAGAAAAACATCCAGGCACCTCATAGTAAAATTGAGGAATCATAATTGTAGATACAATCTCTTGAAAGCCGCTAGGACAAAGAAGCTCCTTACCTACAGAGGAAAGCCCATCAGAATAACATCAGACCTGTCCACAGAGACCTGGCAAGCCAGAAAGAGCTGGCAAGATACATTCAGGGCACTCAATGAGAAGAACATGCAGCCAAGAATACTTTATCCAGCAAGACTGACATTCAAAATGGATGGAGAGATTAAGAGTTTCCAAGACCGGCAAGGCTTAAAAGACTATGCAACCACCAAGCCGACACTGCAGGAAATATTAAGGGGGGTTCTATAAAAGAGGAAAAACCCTAAGAATAGCATTGAACAGAAATATAGAGACAATCGACAGAAAGAAAGACGTCAAAGATAACACAATGTCAATAAAAACGTATCTCTCAATAATCACTCTCAATGTGAATGGCCTAAATGCACCCATAAAAGGACACAGGGTTGCAGATTGGATAAAACGACAGGACTCATCCATATGTTGTCTACAAGAGACCCATTTTGAACCTAAAGATACACCCAGACTGAAAGTGAAGGGATGGAGAAGCATCTTTCATGCCAATGGGCCTCAAAAGAAGGCCGGGTTAGCGATTCTCATATCAGATAAATTAGATTTTAAACTAAAGACAGTAGTCAGAGATATAGAAGGACACTACATAATTCTTAAAGGGACTATCCACCAAGATGATCTAACAATTGTAAATATCTATGCCCCCAATATGGGAGCAGCCAATTACATAAGAAAACTATTAATCAAGATAAAGAGTCATATTGATATGAATACATTAATAGTAGGAGATCTTAATATGCCTCTCTCAGAAATAGACAGATCATCGAAGCAGAAAATCCATAAAGAAATAAGAGCATTGAATGACACATTGGACCAGATGGACCTCATAGATATATACAGAACATTCCACCCTAAAACAACAGAATACTCATTCTTCTCAAGTGCACATGGAACCTTCTCCAGAATAGACCACATACTGGGTCACAAATCAGGGCTCAACCAATACCAAAAGACTGAGATTATTCCCTGCCTATTCTCAGATCACAATGCTTTGAAACTGGAGCTCAACTACAAGGAAAAGTTCAGAAGGAACTCAAACACCTGGAAGCTAAAGACCACCTTGATTAAGAATGCTTGGATCAACCAGGAGATCAAAGAAGAACTTCAACAATTTATGGAAACCAATGAGAATGAAGACACTTCTCTCCAAAACCTATGGGATACAGCAAAGGCGGTCCTAAGGGGAAATACATAGCCATCCAAGCCTCCCTCAAAAAATGGAAAAATCCAGAATACACCAGCTGTCTCTACACCTTAAAGAACTGGAGAATCAACAACAAATCAAACCAACCCCACATGTCAGAAGGGAAATAATCAAGATTAGAGCAGAGATCAATGAGGTAGAAACCAGAGACACAGTAGAACGTATCAATGAAACTAGAAGCTGGTTTTTTGAAAGAATCCATAAGATCGATAAACCATTGGCCACACTAATCCAAAAGAAAAGAGAGAAAGCCCAAATTAATAAAATTATGAATGAAAAGGGAGAGATCACAACTAACACCAACGAAGTAGAAACAATCATCAGAAGTTATTATCAACAGTTATATGCCAATAAGCTAAGCAACCTAGATGAAATGGATGCATTCCTGGAAAACTACAAACTCCCAAAATTGAACCAGGAAGAAATTGACAACCTGAATAGACCGATA
The DNA here is from genome assembly GCA_024510155.1 of Gulo gulo luscus. NCBI lineage: Eukaryota > Metazoa > Chordata > Mammalia > Carnivora > Mustelidae > Gulo > Gulo gulo. Next base: position 125,074 of record JAJHUB010000197.1, read on the forward strand.
TCTAGTAACGAGATTGAAGCAGTGATCAAAAACCTCCCAAAAAACAAGAGCCCAGGACCCGATGGATTCCCTGGGGAATTCTATCAAACTTTCATGGAAGAAATAACGCCTATACTGAAGCTGTTTCAAAAAATTGAAGCAGAAGGAAAACTTCCAGACTCTTTTTATGAAGCCAGCATTACCCTGATCCCCAAACCAGGCAAAGACCCTACCAAAAAGGAGAATTTCAGACCAATATCCCTGAGGACTATGGATGCCAAGATTCTCAACAAGATCCTAGCAAACAGGATCCAACAGCACATTAAAAAGATTATCCACCATGACCAGGTGGGATTCATCTCTGGGTTACAAGGATGGTTCAATATTCGCAAATCAATCAATGTGATAGAACAAATCAATAAGAGAAGAGAGAAGAACCACATGATCCTCTCAATTGATGCAGAAAAAGCTTCTGACAAAATCCAGCATCCGTTCCTGATTAAAACGCTTCAAAGTATAGGGATAGAGGGAACATTCCTAAACCTCATCAAATCTATCTATGAAAGACCCACAGCAAATATCATCCTCAATGGGAAAAAGCTCACAGCCTTCCCGTTGAGATCAGGAACATGACAAGGATGCCCACTCTCACCACTCTTGTTCAACATTGTATTAGAAATCCTAGCAACAGCAATCAGACAACAAAGAGAAAGAAAAGGTATCCAAATTGGCAAGGAAGAAGTCAAACTCTCTCTCTTCGCAGATGACGTGATTCTTTATATGGAAAACCCAAAAGACTCCACCCCCAAACTACTAGAACTCATACAGCAATTCAGTAATGTGGCAGGATACAAAGTCAATGTCCAGAAATCAGTGGCTTTCTTATACACTAATAATGAAAATACAGAAAGGCAAATTAGAGAATTGATTCCATTTAGTATAGCACCAAGAACCATAAGATACCTCGGAATAAACTTAATCAAAGAGGTTAAAGGTCTGTACTCGAGGAACTACAGAACACTCCTAAAAGAAATTGAAGAAGACACAAAAAGATGGAAGACCATTCCATGCTCTTGGATCGGAAGAATAAACATCCTTAAAATGTCTATACTGCCCAGAGCAATCTATACTTTTAATGCCATTCCAATCAAAATCCCACCAGTATTTTTCAAATAGCTGGAGCAAATAATCCTAAAATTTGTATGGAATCAGAAGAGACCCCGAATTGTTAAGGAAATGTTGAAAAACAAAAATAAAACTGGCGGCATCACGTTACCTGATTTCAAGCTTTACTACAAAGCTGTGATCACCAAGACAGCATGGTACTGGCATAAAAACAGACACATGGACCAGTGGAACAGAGTAGAGATCCCAGATAGGGACCCTCAACTCTATGGTCAAATAATCTTCGGCAAAGCAGGAAAAAATATCCAGTGGAAAAAAGGCAGTCTCTTCAATAAATGGTGCTGGGAAAACTGGACAGCCATATGTAGAAGAATGAAACTCGACCATTCTCTTACACCGTACACAAAGATAAACTCGAAATGGATAAAAGACCTCCACGTGAGACAGGAATCCATCAGAATCCTCGAGGAGAACATAGGCAGTAACCTCTTTGATATCAGCCACAGCAACTTCTTTCAAGATATGTCTCCAAAGGCGAAGGAAACAAAAGCAAAAATGAACTTTTGGGACTTCATCAAGATCAAAAGCTTCTGCACAGCAAAAGAAACAGTCAACAAAACAAAGAGGCAACCCACGGAATGGGAGAAGATATTTGCAAATGACAGTACAGACAAAAGGTTGATATCCAGGATCTATAAAGAACTCCTCAAACTCAACACACACAAAACAGACAATCGTATTAAAAAATGGGCAGAAGATATGAACAGACACTTCTCCAATGAAGACATACAAATGGCTACCAGACACATGAAAAAATGTTCATCATCACTAGCGATCAGGGAGATTCAAATCAAAACCACATTGAGATACCACCTTACACCAGTTAGAATGGCCAAAATTAGCAAGACAGGAAACAGCGTGTGTTGGAGAGGATGTGGAGAAAGGGGAACCCTCTTACACTGTTGGTGGGAATGCAAACTGGTGCAGCCACTTTGGAGAACAGTGTGGAGATTCCTCAGGAAATTAAAAATAGAGCTTCCCTATGACCCTGCAATTGCACTACTGGGTATTTACCCCAAAGATACAGAGGTAGTGAAAAGAAGGGCCATCTGTACCCCAATGTTTATAGCAGCCATGGCCACGGTCGCCAAACTGTGGAAAGAACCAAGATGCCCTTCAACGGATGAATGGATAAGGAAGATGGGGTCCATATACACTATGGAGTATTATGCCTCCATCAGAAAGGATGAATACCCAACTTTTGTAGCAACATGGACAGGACTGGAAGAGATTATGCTGAGTGAAATAAGTCAAACAGAGAGAGTCAAGTATCATATGGTTTCACTTCTTTGTGGAGCATAACAAATAATATAGAGGACAAGGGGAGACGGAGAGGAGAAGGGAGTTGAGGGAAATTGGAAAGGGAGGTGAACCATGAGAGACTACAGACTCTGAAAAACAACCTGAGGGTTTTGAAGGGGCGGGGGGTGGGAGGTTGGGGGAACCAGGTGGTGGGTATTAGGGAGGGCACAGATTGCATGGAGCACTGGGTGTGGTGAAAAAACAATGAATACTGTTATGCTGAAAATAAATATAAAAAAAAATTTAGAAAAAAAAAGAAAAAAAATACAGTATATGTTAATTAAATTGAATTTAAATTTAAAAAATAGAACCAACCCTGAAGAAACACAAATAATTATCAGAGAATATAATGAGCAATTACACGCTAACAAATTACGCAATCTGGAGGAAGAGGGTAAATTCCTAGAAACATATAAACTACCAAAACTGAAAGAGGAATAAAGAGAAAATTTGAACACAGCCATAAACAACATGAATTTGAAGAAATAATAAAAATATCTCCCAACAAACAAAAGTCCAGGGCCAGATGGCTTTCCAGGGGAATTCTACCAGACATATAATGGGGAGCTAATACCTATTCTTTTGAAACTATTTTAAAATAATGAAAGGAAAACTTGCAAACACATTCTATGAGACCAGACCTACCTTGATCCCCAAACTAGACACACACCCTTCAATAGACAAATGGATAAAGAAGATAAAGAAGATATGGTCCATATATACAATGGAGCATTATGCCATCAGAAAGGATGAATACCCAACTTTTATATCAACATGAGGGGACTGGAAGAGATTATGTTGACTGAAATAAGTCAAGCAGAGAGAGTCAATTATCATGTAGTTTCACTTATTTGGGAGAAGATAGTTGCAAGTGTCTAATCAAATAAAGGGCTGGTAAACAAAATCTGTAAGGAACATAATCAAACTCAACATTGCAAAAATTAACAGCTCAGGAAACAACAGATGTTGGCAAGGATGCAGAGAAAGGAGAAAGCTCTTACACTGTTAGTAGGAATGCAAACTGGTGCAATCACTCTGGGAAACAGCATGGAGGGTCCTCAAAAAGTTAAAAATAGAACTACCCTATGTCCCAGCATTTGCACTACTAGGTATTTATCCAAAGGATAAAAAAAGTGATTCAAAGAGGCACCACACCCCTTGTTTATAGCAGCAATGTACAAATAGCTAAAATAAGGAAAGAGACCAGATGTCCATCAATAGATGATTGGATAAAGAAGAGGTGGTATACACACTCACACACTCACACACACACACACACACACGTACATTTTATATAATATAAAAATATATATTATATATTATATTTAAAATATACATTAAATATATTATAATATTATATTTTAAATATATAACATTTTATATTATATTTCACTTTTTATATATTTATAAATGAAATATATAGATATATATTAGTATATATATATATATATATATATATATATATATCAAGGAGAGGATTATCATTCAACTGTTACCTAATACTCTTTGGGTCTCTTAATAATATATATATTTGAGATATATATATATATATATATAATATTTGAGATATATATATATATCAAGGACAGGATTATCATTTGACTGTTACCTAATACTCCTTGGGTCTCTTGATTGAGAAGAATGTGCTGTGGTGAGTTCCAAGCTCTTTACGTGTCAGAACTAAGATTGCAGGAGTGTCAAGTTGGCAGAGAAGTACGAGACCCCGTTCAAACCAGTCCTCTGAATTGAGCTAAATATCTACCAGAGCACTCTGACCACCCATGAAATCAGCCCGAGATGTAAGACACACTTCTGGATCTCTACAGGGGCAGAAGATCATCAGTAGAGAGTGCCCCTTGACTGGATCATGGTTGATATATTCAGCTATGTATCCCCTAAACCACCTCTCACCAAAATGACTAGGAGGAGGAACCTGCAACAGAGGAAAAATTCAGACACTGTGCCCTCTGCCACAGGACTATTGGATATGGACATAAGCAATATGTCAGAAATGGAATTCAGGGTAAAAATTGCCCAGGCAATGGCTACACTGGAGAAGACCATTAGTGGCAACATAGAATCTCTAAGGGTGGAAGTGAGAGCTGATCTCGCAGAAGTTAAAAATACTATCAATGAGACCCAATCTAATCTAAATCCTCTAATGGCTAACATAAACGTGGAAGGAGATCGAATTAATGATCTAGAAGACAAACCAATAGAAAAGAAAGATCAGGAGGAGGCCTGGAATAAACAGCTTAGAAGTCATGAAAACAGAAATAGGGAAATAAATGACACCATGAAATGTCTCAATATCAGAATTATTGGGATCCCTCAGGAGGTGGAGAAAGAGAGAGGACTAGAAGATGTAGTTGAACAAATACTGGATGAAAATTTCCCTAATCTGGGGAAGAGAACAAGTGTTCATGTCCTAGAGGCAGAGAGTATATCCCTCAAGACTGAGTCTAGAGAGACTTCCGGACACTTAATTATGAAATTCACAAGTCATAAATTCAGAAAGGATGTTGTTAGGGCAGCTCGGGGGAAGAGATCCCTTACATACAGAGGAAGGACCATCAAAATAATGTCAGACCTGTCCACAGAAACCTGACAAGCCAGAAAAGACTGGCAAGAGGTATCCAGGGGACTAAATGAGAAGAACATGAAGCCAAGGATACTTTATCCCGCAAGGCTGACATTCAGAATGGATGGAGAGATAGCTAACAAGACCAGCAAGGTTTAAAAGATTATGTGACCACCAAGCCTGCACTACAAGAAATATTAAGGGGGTTCTGTAAAAAAAAAAAAAAAAAAAAAAGAACATAAGAGTGACACAGAGCCGAAATTTACAGGGACAATCTATAGAAACTAGGATTTCACAGACAACATGATGCTAATAAAAATTTATCTTTCAATAATCACTCTCAGTGAAAAGGGCCCAAATGCTCATAAAAAACAGCACAGGCAAGATCGGGAGCATTCAGAGTGGTATCCTAAAGAAACAAACGTAGTAATCCGAAGGGGCATGTGCACCCAAATGTTTATAGCAGCAATGTCCACAATAGCCAAACTATGGAAAGAACCTAGATGTCCATCAACGGATGAATGGATAAAGAAGTTGTGGTATATATCTACAATGGAATACTATGCAGCCATCAAAATAAATGAAATCTTGCCATTTGCTACAACATGGATGGACCTAGAGGGTATTATGCTTAGTGAAATAAGTCAATCGGAGAAAGACAACTATCATATGATCTCCCTGATATGAGGAAGTGGAGATACAATGTGGGGGTTTGGGGAGTAGGAAAAGAATAAATGAAACAAGATGGGATCGAGAGGGAGACAAACCATAAGAGACTCTTAATCTCACAAAACAAACTGGGGGTTGCTTGGGGGAAGGGGGTCGGGAGAGGGTGGTGGGGTTATGGACATTGGGGAGGGTATGTGCTATGGTGAGTGCTGTGAAGTGTGTAAAACTGGTGATTCACAGACCTGTGCCCCTGGGGCTAATAATACATTATATGTTTATAAAAAATAAAAAATATATTTAAAAAAAACAGCACAGGGCTGCAGAGTGGATAAAATGACAGGACACGTCCATATGCTGTCTACAAGAAACACATTTGGAACCTAAACATATATTCAGACTGAAAGTGAAGGGATGGAGAACAATCTCTCATGCCAATGGGCCGCAAAAGAAAGCTGGTGTAGCAACTCTCGTATCAGAGAAATTAGAATCTATTTTATTTTTTAAAATATTTTATTTATTTATTTGACAGACAGAGATTACAACTAGGCAGAGAAGCAGGTGGGAGTGGGGAGCAGGCTCCCTGCTGAGTAGAGAGCCCAATGTGGAACTCGATCCCAGGACCATGGGATCATGACCTGAACCGAAGGCAGAGGCTTTAACCCACTGAGTCAACCAGGCGCCCCCAGAGAAATTAGATTTTAAGCTAAAGACTGTAATCAGAGATACAGAAGGACACCACATCTTTCTTAAAGGGTCTATCCATCAAGAAGATCTAACAATTGTAAATATTTTTACCCCCAACATGGGAGCAGCCAATTACACAAGCCAACTATTACACAAAATACACAGTTGTGTCAGTATGAATACAATAATTGTAGAGTATCTTAACACGCCACTTTCAGCAATAGACAGAACATCCAAGCATAACATCAATAAAGAAACAAGAGCTTTGAATGACACATTGGACCAGATGGACCTCATAGATACATACAGAACATTCCACCCTAAAACAACAAAATACTCATTCTTCTTGAGTGCACATGGAACTTTCTTGAGAATAAACCACATACTGGGTCACAAATCACCTCAGCTGATACCAAAAGATTGAGATTATTCCCTGCATATTCTAAGACCACAGTGCTTTCAAACTGAACTCAACCATAAGAAAAAGTTTGGAAGGAATTCAAAGACTTGGAAGCTGAAGACCATACAGCTGAAGAATGTTTGGATCAACTAGGAAATCAAAGAAGTTCTTAAACAATTGATGGAAACCAATGAGAAAGACCACACATGGGTCCAAAACCCACGGGATATGGCAAAGGCCGCCATTAGGGGAAAATACATAGCCATCCAATCCTAACTAAAAAAGAAAGAAAGAAAGAAAGAAAGAAAGAAAGAAAGAAAGAAAGAAAGAAAGAAATAAATCCCGAATATACTACCTCTCTTTACACCTTAAAGAATTGGAAAATCAACAAAAAATTAAGCCAACCTCACACACAAGAAGGAAAATAATCAAGATTAGAGCAGAGATCAATGAGTTAAAAACTAGAGATACAGGGGCACCTGGGTGGCTCAGTGGGTTAAAGCCTCTGCCTTTGGCTCAGGTCATGATCCCAGGGTCCTAGGATAAAGCCCCGCATCTGGCTCTCTGCTCAGCAGGGAGCCTGCCTCCCCTCCTTCTCTCTCTGCCTACCTCTTTGCCTATTTGTGATCTCTGTCTTTCAAATAAATAAAATCCTAAAAAAAACTAAACTAGAGATACAGTAGAACACATCAAAGAAACTAGAAACTGGTTTTTTGAAAGAATAATAAGGCCAATAAAGCACTGGCTAAACTAATCCAAAAGAAAAGACAGAGGACCCAAATTAATAAAATTATGAATGAAAGGGGATAGATCATGACTAACACCAAGGAAATAGAAACAATCATCAGAAATTATTATCAACCCTTAAGGTCAATAAGTTAAGCAATTGTAAAAGAAATGGATGGATTCCTGGAAACCTATAAACTTCCAAGACTGAAACAGGAAGAAATGGACAACCTGAATAGACCAATATCTAGTAAAGAGATTGAAGCATTGATCAAAAACCTCCCAATAAACAAGAGCCCAGGACCTGACAGAGTCCCTGGGAAATTCTACCAAACATTCAAAGAAAAAATAATACCTTTTCTCCTGAAGCTGTTTCAAAAAATAGAAACAGGGGGAAAACTCCCAGGCTCTTTCTATGAAGCCAGCATTACCTTGATCCCCAAACCAGGCAAAGACTCCATCAAAAAGGAGAATTTCAGACCAATATCCCCAATGAATAGGGATGCCAAGATTCTCAACAAGATCCTACTTAATAGGATCCAACAGTACATTAAAAATATTACCCACCATGACCAGGTGGGATTCATCCCTAGGATACAAATGTGGTTCAACATTTGGAAATCAATCAGTGTGATAGAACAAATCAATAAGAGAAGAGAGAAGAACCACATGGTCCTCTCAATTGATGCAGAAAAAGCATTGGACAAAACACAGCATCCATTCCTGATTAAAGCTCTTCAAAGTATAGGGATAGAGGGAACATTCCTCACCTTCATAAAATCCATCTATGAAAAACCCACAGTGAATATCATTCTCAATGGGGGAAAAGCTGACAGCCTTCCCTTTGAGATCAGGGACATGACAAGGAGGCTCACTCTCACCCCTGTTGTTCAGCATAGTACTAGAAGTCTTACCAGCAGCAATCAGACAACACAAAGAAATAAAAAGTATTCAAATTGGCAAGGAAGAAGTCAAACTCTCTCTCTTTGCAGATGACATGATATTTTATAAGGAAAACCTAAAAGATTCTACCCTCAAACAACTAGAACCCATACAGCAATTCAGGAATGTGGCAAGAGACAAAATCAATGTACAGAAATCAGTGGCTTTCTTATACACTAACAATGAAAGTATAGAGAGGGAAATAAGAGAATAGATTCCATTCACTATAGCACCAAGATCCATACGAGACCTGGGAATAAATCTAACCAACGAAGTAAAGGATCTGTACTCAAGGAACTACAAAAGACTTATGAAAAAAAAAATTGAAGAAGACTCAAAAAGATGGAAAAGCATTTCATGCTCATGGATCAGAAGAATAAACATTGTTAAAATGTCTATACTGTCCAGAGAAATCTATACTTTCAATGCCATTCCAATCAAAATTCCACTGGCATTTTTCAAAGTGCTGGAACAAACAATCCTAAAATTTGTATGGAAACAGAAAAGACCCCAAGTTGCTAAGGAAATATTGAAAAAGAAAAACAAAACTGGGAGCATCACGTTGCTTGATTTCAAGCTTTACTACAAAGATGTGATCACCAAGACAGCGTGGTACTGGCACAAAAACAGGCACATAGACCAGTGGAACAGAGTAGAGAGTCCAGACATGGACCCACAACTCTATCTATGGTCAAATAATCTTCAATCAAGCAGAAAAATAAATTATTGGGTGGAAAAATGACATTCTCTTCAATAAATGGTGCTGGGAAAATTGGACAGCTATGTATAGAAGAATGATACTTGACTATTCTCATACACCATACACAAAGATAACTTGAAATGGATAAAAGACCTCAACATGGATACTAATGCTTTATCACATATGTCATTTGCAAATATCTTCTCCCATTCCATAGGCTGTCTTAGAGCTTTGTTGATTGTTTCCTTCACTGCGTGGAAGCTTTTTATTTTGATGAAGTCCCAGTAGTTCACTTTGCTTTTATTTTCTTTGCCTTGGGATACATATGTAGAAATAAGTTGCTATAATTGGTGTTGAAAAAGTTACTGCCTGTGTTCTCTTGTAGGTTTTTTTTTTAATTTTCAGGTTTCACATTTAGGTCATTAATCCATTTTGATTTTATTTTTGTGTATGGTGTAAGAAAGTGGTCCAGCTTCATTCTTCTGCATTTTACTATCCAATTTTTCCAACACCAATTGTTGAATTGATTATCTTTTTCCCATTAGATACTTTTTCCTGCTTCATCCAAGATTAATTGATCATATAGAGGTGGGTCTATTTGTGGGTTTTCTATTCTGTTCTATTGATCTATGTGTCTATTTTTGTTACAGTAACATACTATTTTGATCACTACAGCTTTTTAGTATACCTAGAAGTATGGCTTTGGGATGCCTCCTGCTTTGGTTTTCTTTTAAGGTTGATTTGGCTATTTAGGGTCTTTTGTGGTTCCATGCAAATTTTAGAATTATTCGTTTAAGCACTCCGAAAAATGCCATTGGTATTTTGGTAGGGATTGCATTAAAAATGTAGATTGCTTTGGGCAGTATACACATTTTAGCAATATTTGTTCTTTCAATCCATAAGCATTGGATGTCTTCCCATTCCTTTCTTTTTTTAAAAAAAGAGCTTATTTATTTATTTGACAGATGGAGGTCACAAGTAGGCATAGAGGCAGGCAGAGAGAGAGAGGGGTGGGGGAAGCAGGCTCCCTGCTGAGCAGAAAGCCCCATGTGGGGCTCGATCCCAGGACCCTGGGATCATGACCTGAACCAAAGGCAGAGGCTTTAACCCACTGAGCCACACAGGCACCCCTCCATTTCTTTGTGTCATGTTCAATTTTTTTCTTCAGTGTTTTATTGTTTCCAGAGTACAGATCTTTCACCACGTTTGTTAGATTTATTCCTAAGTATCTTTTGGTGCAATTGTAAATGAGATTGAGTCCTTCATTTCTATTTCTGTTGCTTCAGTATCAGTGCAACATATTTCTATACATTGATTTTATATCCTGGAAATTTACTAAATTCATTTATCAGTTATTCCCATTTTTTTGGCAGTCTTTGGGTATTCAGTAAAGAATATCATGTTATCTACAAATAGTGTAAGTTTTACTTCTTCCTTGCCAATCTGAGTGCCTGTATTTCTTTGTGTTTTCTGATTTATGAAGCTAGAACTCCTAATACTGTTTTAAATAACAGTGCCAAGAGTGTACATATTTGTCTTTTTCCTAATCATAGAGAAAAAGTTCTCAGTTTTTCCCAATGTAGGATGATATTAACTTTAGGGTTTTCATTGATGGCCTTTATTATTCTGAGGCATATTCCTTCTAACCCTACTGTGTGGAGGGTTTTTAAGATGAATGGATGTTGTACATTTTATGCATCTACTGAAATGATCATATGGTTCTTATCCTTTCTTATATTAATGTGGTTCTTCTGACCCACGAGCATGGAATGCTTTTCCATCTTTTTGTGTCTTCTTCAATTTCTTTCATTAGTATTCTGTAGCTCCTCAAGTATAGATAATTTATTTCTTTGGTTAGGTTTATTCCAAGGTACCTTAAGGATTTTGGTGTTACTTTAAATTGAATAAATTCTTTAATTTCCCTTTCTACACTTTCATTGTTAGTGTATAAGAAAGCAATTTATTTCTGTGCATTTATTTTGTACCCTGCCACATTACTGAATTGCTGTATGAGTTCTCATAATTTGGGTGTAGAGTATTTAGGATTTTCCACATCAAGTGTCATGTCATCTGTGAAGAGAAAGTGTTTGACTTATTTTTGCCAATTTGAAAATTTTTATTTCTCTTTGTTGTCTGATTGCTGCTGGTGGGACTTTTTGTACTATGTTGAAAATAGTGGCGAGAGTCGGCATCCTTGTGTTTCAGATCTTAAGGGAAGGGCTCTCAGCTTTTCCCCATTGAGAATGATATTCGCTGTGGGAATCCATCTTCATAGATGTATTTTATGAAGTTGGGAAATATTCCCCCTATCCCTATACTCTGAAGAGTTTTAAACAGGAAAGGATGTTGAATTTTGTCCTATGCTTTTTCTGCATTAATTGAGAGGACCATGTGGTTCTTCTCTTTTCTCTTACTAATTTGTTCTATCACACTGATTGATTTGCAAATGTTGAACCACCTTTGTATCCAGGGATGAATCCCCTCTGGTCGTGGTGGATAATCTTTTTAATGTACTGTTGGATCCTATCAGCTTAAAATCTAATTTGTCTGATATAAGAATTGCTACCCCAGCTTTCTTTTGCATTCCATTGGCATGAAAGATGGTTCTTCAGCCCTTCACTTTCAGTCTGGATGTAAGTTTTGCTTCAAAATGAGTCACCTGTAGATCGCATATGGATGGGTCCTTTTAGCCAACCTGCAAACCTGTGCATTTTATGGGAGTATTTAGACCATTCCCATTGAGAGAGGTTACTGAAAGATATGTTTTTATTGTCATCATGTTGCCTGTGAGGTCTTTGTTTTTATAAATTGTCTCTGTAAATTTTATTTTAGCTATTTTTTTATTAAATTTTTTATTTATTTTCAGCGTAACAGTATTCATTGTTTTTTCACCACACCCAGTGATCCATGCAATCTGTGCTCTCCCTAATACCCACCACCTGGTTCCCCCAACCTCCCATCCCCCGCCCCTTCAAAACCCTCAGGTTGTTTTTCAGAGTCCATAGTCTCTCATGGTTCACCTCCCCTTCCAATTTCCCTCAACTCCCTTCTCCTCTCCATCTCTGTAAATTTTTTGTTCTATATCTCTCTTGTTGTCTTTCACCTTTTATAGAACCCCCCCCTTAATATTTCTTGCTGGGCCAGCTTAGTGGTCACGTATTCTTTTAGTCTCTGCCTGTCCTGGAAGCTCTTTATCTCTCTATCCATTCTAAATAACAGCCTTGCCAGATAACATATTCCTGGCTACATGTTCTTATTTAGTACCCTGAATATGTCTTGCCAGCCCATTCTGGCTTGCCAGGTTTCTGTGGACAGGTCTGACATTATTCTGATGTTCCTCCCTCTGTAGGTAAGGAATCTCTTGCCCCTAATTGGTCTTAAGATGTTTTCCCTGGTTTTAAGATTTGCAAGTTTCACTATCACATGCAGAAGTGTCTCTCTGCCCTCCTTGATGGGGGTGGGGGAGGTGTCCTCACTGCCTGTAGGACAAGAACATTTGTTTCATTTCCCAGGTTAGGGAAATTCTCAGCTACGATTTGCTCAAACATATCTTCTAGTCCTCTGTCTCTCTCTGCCCCCTCAGGGATCCCTATAATTCTGACATTGGAACGTTTTCATGGCATCATTTATTTCCCTAATTCTGTTTTCATGGATTCTAAGCTGTTTGTTCCAGGCCTCCTCCTGATTCTTCTTTTCTATCAGTTTGTCTTCTAGATCACTACTTTGTTCTTCTGCCTCATTTACCCTAGCTGTTAAAGTATCTAGATTAGATTCAATCTCATTGATAATATTTTTAAGTCCTGCCAGATCAGCTCTCACTTTTCCCCTTAGAGAATCTATGCTGCCATTAATGGTTTTCTCCAACCTAGCTATTCTCAGCATAACTGTTACCCTGAATTCTATTTCTGACATCTTGCTTATGTCCATATCCAATAGTTCTGTGGCAGAGGTAACGGTCTCTGAATTTTTACTCTGTTGGGTGTTCCTCCTACTAGTCATTCTGTGAAAGGTGGTTGAGGGAATGTGCAGAGTCCAAACTATTGACGACAACCCAAGCCAGATGCACCTGTTTTATATGACCTTAGGGTTGTTGGCCTCTTGTTCTTTCAGCCTGTCTTCTGGTAGAGGGGCCTGCTGCACTGTTACTCAGGGCCCCTGTGGGAGGAATGGACTCAATGAAAACCAGTTTGGGGGAGCTTTTGGTCTCTGATGGCTTTCCCTGGTGGCCTTCTGAGTCTCTTCTCAGTGTCAGATCAGAAGTGGCCATATCTAATCCTCTGTCTCAGAACAGAGAGATCACAGTCTGTTCTCCAGAAAGCCCTCCAGGCCACGCTGACACCCCCCCTTTTTTTTCTGTGCTGCTAAAAACCACAGCATCCTGGGTTGTGTGTTCCACAGCCACACTCCCAGCCCTCACTTCCAGGTCCTGGTACATCTCTGCCCTTTGTGCTTCTGAAACCACCAGCTGCTCCCAGTTGACACGTGTGCCCCTACAGCTTCAGGTTTCAGTCTGGCTACTGGTCTGTGACTTTGTGCCAGGTCCCCAGTGTGGTACACTTTTATTCTCTTGTGTTATTTCACTTTCCTGGCATCAGGGCTTATGTTTCCTCCCTCCCCCTTCCATATATTTTCCAATATCTGCCGTCAGAATTGTGGCTCCCTGCTTCATAACTCAAAACCAGCTGCTGGAGATATTCTGTTGGTGTACATCCTGATATATCTTCTTACATCTCAGACTGATTTTGTGGGTGTTCAGAGTGGTCTGGCAGATATCCAGCTCAATTCAGGAGACCAGTTGAAATAGGGTCCCCTTGTCCTCCTCTGTCTTGTGTTTCCCTCCCGAGAGCTGTTACTTTTAAACACTAACTACTACATCATCCATATGATATGTTCAGTTATTCAGAAAGTATATATAGAGAACAGATTGGCTATAATTTTCCCTCACCCCCAGAGCCTCATAAGGTGAGAATAGCTTTGCCTCAAATACCATTGCTTTCAAGAGGTTGAGGCAAAGCTGATGTGGACATTTCAGCAAGTGTCTTAGACTCATGCCCAGAGGTTCAAAGTATATTTTCTAAAATTAACTCCACAGTTCTAGTTTTTTTTTTTTTTTAATGTTTTGATAATGGGCATGTGCTGAGTTTTGTTATTTACTTTCTTGACATCTATTGAAAATAGTTTTGTGGCTTTTGCACCTTGCTTTTTAATATGTTGTATTATATTTATTGTTCAGATTTTAAATCAAACTTGTATATCTGTAATATATTACACCTGGTCTTGGTGCACAATTCTTTTTATATGTTGCTGGATTCTACTCCGTAAATTCTAGTTAAGGATTGTTGCACCTACACTCAAAATAGATATTAATTTGTAGTATATATCCCTTGTGATACCTTTGTGTGGTTTTGGTATCAGGACATTGCCAGCCTGATAAAAGAATGAACATGTCTCTCCTCTTCTATTTTCCAGTTGAGTTTCTGAGAGAGTGGAATTAATAATTCTTTGGATGTTATGCAAAATCTGCCAGTGAAGCCATCTTGGCATTGACTTTCCTTTGTGGGAAACATTTAAATTATTAATGTAACCTCTTTAACCGCTTGCATGTCCATTCATGTTTTTTATTTGTTCTTGAGTCAATATCAGTAGCTTGGGTCTATCCAGGAATTTGTTCAGTGCATCTAAGTTCTTTCATTTCTTTTACAGGGTTGTTACTAGTATTCTCTTATAACACTTTCTTTTACTTTTGTAATGTTAGTAGAATTTTTCCTCTTTCAGTCTTCATATTAGTAATTTAATTACTGGCCATAGCAATTTGAGTCTTCTCTCTGTCTTTCATGGTTTGTCTAGCTAATAGTTTGTCAACTTTGATGATCATTTTCAAAGTACAAATATTGATTTCAATTATTTTTTTCCATTTTTTAAATTTTATTTCCCATTTATTTGCACTCTAGTCTTTATGAATTCCTTTCTTTTGCTTGCTTTGGACTTATTATGGCCCTCCTTTTCTCATTTATAGACAGTTTAAGCTATTCAAATTGCATTTTTCTTCTTTTCTACTACAGACATTCATTTACAGGTTTGTATTTCCTTCAGAGAACTACTTTAACTGCAACATATATGATTTGGTATATCGTATTGTAAAAGTTTATTCCTCTCAAAGCAATTTGTAAAATGCCATATGATTTAATATTCAACACATTAACTTATTAGGAGAATGTTGTTTAATTTTCACAAGTTTGTAAATTCCCCATATTTCCTTGGTTGTTGACTTTTAATTTCATTCCTTTGTGGTTGAAGAACAACATACTTTTTGTAAAAGTATAATTAAATACAATGTTATATTAGTTTCAGGTGTACAACATAATAATTCAACAATTCTATACATTACTTACTGCTCATCACAATGTGTAATTACCATCTGTCACCAAATAACATTATTATGATGTTATTGTCTTTATTTCTTATGCTTTGCTTTTCATGTCTGACTTATTTGTTTTATAACTAGAAGTTTGTACCTCTTAATCCTCTTTGTCTATTTCACCCATCCCCTCCTCCACTCTGGCAACTATGAGTTTGTTCTCTGTATTTAAGAGTCATCTTTGGGGTGTCCGAGTGGCTCAGTCAGTCAAGGGTCTGCCTTCGGATCAGGTCATAATCTCAGGGCTCTGGGATTGAGCCTTGCATTGGGATCCCTAGTCAATGGGGAGTCTGCTTCT
This sequence comes from Gulo gulo luscus, assembly GCA_024510155.1. NCBI lineage: Eukaryota > Metazoa > Chordata > Mammalia > Carnivora > Mustelidae > Gulo > Gulo gulo. The sequence continues at coordinate 140,958 of JAJHUB010000197.1, forward strand.
CCTCCTCCCCAATTCCTGCCCATGTTCTGTCTTGCTCTCTCTCTTTCACACAAATAACTAAATAAATACCATCTTTAAAAAAAAGAGTCATCTTTGTTTTTTTGGAGAACATGTATTTTATAACTTCAGTCCTTTTAAATTTAATGAAGTTTGTTTATAGTCCAGTGTATAGTATAGAGAATATTCCTGTTGTATTTGAGTAGAATATGTAGTCTGTTGTTGAAGTGTTCCAGAGAGATCATTTGAGTTCATTTGTTTTGTAATGCTCTTCAATCATTAGAGTAGCTGACAGGCTGTTGTACCCACGACTGGAAAGAGAGCATTGTGGTCTACAACAGTATAGCATTGTATACTCCTTCTTCCAATCCTTCCAGCTTTTGTTCACATATTTTAGTGGCTTTGAGATTAGGTTATATAATTTTGTATTGTTATGACTTTTTAAGATATTGATCCATTTACCATTGTAAAAAGTCCTAGTTTGTTTCTAGGAAAATATATGTCTTAAAATTTATTTTCTACAATGTAAGTATAAACACTTCAGCTCTGCGTTGTTTACAATTTCTATGCTATAGTTTTAGACATTATTTTACCATCATGTTATAGTGTCTTGGAAGACATATTGTGTTTCACGTAGAAAATATGAAGCTTTGATCATGACATTTAATAATTTGTTATTACTCAAATTGTCATTTTTGTAACATATTTCCTCCATGATTAGCTTATCATGTGTTTTTTTTAAGGATTTTGTTAATTTATTTGACAGACAGAGATCACAAGCAGGCAGAGAGACAGGCAGAGAGAGAGGGGGAACCAGGCTCCCTGCCAAGCAGAAAGCCCAACATGGGGCTCGATCCCAGGACCCCGGGATCATGACCTGAGCTGAAAGTAGAGGCTTTAACCCACTGAGGCACCCAGGCGCCCCTTATCATGTGTTTAATCAATCATTTTTTACCAGCACATTTTAATTCTTTTCTTTATTCATTTCTTTTATTACATTTTTTCTTGTTAGTTACCTTATTCATGGTTTACCTGGCAATTACAGTTAATATTTTAAAAGTATATACTTGGGGGCACCTAGCTGGCTCAGTGGGTTAAAGCCTCTGCCTTCCACTCAGGTCATGATCCCAACGTCCTGGGATTGAGCCCCACATTGGGCTCTCTGCTCAGCAGGGAGCCTGCTTCCCTTTCTCTCTCTCTGCCTGCCTCTCTGCCTGCTTGTGATCTCTGTCAAGTAAATAAATAAAATCTTTAAAAAAATAAAATTATATACTTAGTACCAAAATTTTATACTTAAATACCAACTTAATTTCATTAGTATCAAATGATTTCTTCTATTATAGCTCAATTCTCCCTTCTAGCATTTCTGCTACTCTTTATATATTATAAGCTGGTAAACAGTTTTATAATTATAGTACTTTTTAAAGATTTTATTTATTTGACAGAGAGAGAGAGATCACAAGTAGGAAGAGAGGGAAGCAGAGAGAGAAGGGGAAGCAGGCTCCCTGCTGAGCAGAGTGCCCGACACAGGGCTTGATGCAAGGACCCTGAGATCATGACCTGAGCCGACAGCAGAGGCTTAACCCACTGAGCCACCCAGGTGCCCATATAGTCTTTTTAAAATTGTGTTATGTCAGTCACCATACAATCCATCATTAGATTTTGATGTAGTATTCCGAGAGTCATTGTTTATGTATAATCTTATTTAATTCCACTTTAAACCAGAGAGGAGAAGACAAATTACATACAATTTTGTATCTTTATACTGTCTCATATGTGTTTATGAAGTTACCTGAACTAATGCTCTTTACTGCTTCAGTTTACTTCTACTTAATGTCTCATGCCCATTCATTTTTGCCTAAATTATTTCCTTTAGTATTTATTGTATGGCAAATTGGTTAGCAATGTGTTATCTCATTTTTAAATTTTTTTATTTGAGGACGACTTGATTTCTCTTTACTTTTTGAATGCTTATGTTGCTGAATAGAGATGTGTTTTTTTGACAATCTCATTTTATTAATACTATGAATATGACTTCTTACTGCCTCTTCACCTCTGTGGTTGAGAAGCCGGTTGTTAATCTTCTTGTAGATCACTTCCATATTTTGTGTTTAGCTCCCCGCTTTTAAGATTTATTATTTGTCTTTAGGTTTCCATACCTGAAGAGTATGATGTTTATAATTGCCGCCATAATACAGGTTATCAAATTTGCAGTCCAGTAAGCTTCTTAAAAATTGAGTAGTAGTGTTTTCATCGGACTGGAAAGATTTTGGATATTATTTTTTCAAGTGTTATTTCTTCCCCTTTCTCTTTCTGTTCTCTTTTTGGGACCCCCAATATGTATATAATGGTATACTTGAGAGTATCTTATAGGTCTCAGTAGCTCTGCTCATTTTTCTTCATTCTTTTTCTGTCTATTGATAATCTCAAGAATCCTCTCTTCAAGTCAGTTGTTTTCTTTTTCTTTCTCCTGCAAATTCCAATTGTTGTTCAATCTTTATATTAAAAATGTATATTAGTTATCATCACACGCAACTCCAAAATCTGATTTTCTTACTTTTTTAAAATTTCCATTTCCTTATTAACATGGACTCTTTGGATTAAAAAAAAAAGTTCTCTCACATTCTTTCAATTTTTTAGAAGTAGAATTCTTTCCTCATTTGAACATATTTCTTATAAGTGATTTAAATCTAGAGGCTGAAAGTAAAGAGGTGGAAAAGGATAGTCCATAAAAATGGAAAGCAAAGAAAGCTGAGGAAGCTGAAGTTGTATCAGGAAAACATAGATTTATAATTATAGACTGTAATAAGAGACAAATAAGGTCATTAAATAATAAAAGGGCTAATCAAACAAGAGAATATATTATTACACTCATACGTGGAATTTAAGAAACAAAAGAGATGAACATAGGATAAGGGAAGGAAAAATAAAATGAGATGAAAACAGAGATGGAAGCAAACCAGAAGAGACTCTTAACTATAGGAAACAAACTGAGGGTTGCTGGAGAGAAGGTTGGTGAGGAAATGGGGCAATTGAGTAATGGGCATTAAGGAGGTCAATTGATATAATGAATACTGGGTGTTATATGCAACTGATGAATCACTAAATTCTCCCTCTGAAACAAATAATACACTCATTGTTAACTAATTTAATTTATAAAAAATGAAAAAAATAAATATAATAATGTAAATATTCAACCCACAAAAGACCACCTAAACATATACAGCAAATTTCAGAAAACCTAGAGGGAAAAAGAAGCAGCAGTAGAGTAATAGAATGTTGCACTAATATGCCAGTTACTACAATAGATATATCATCCAGACCGGAAATCTGTTCAATTAAGTTTGACATTGTACTAGAAGTGCTAGCCTCAGCAATCAGACAACAAAAAGAAATAAAAGGCATTCAAATTGTCACAGAAGAAGTCAAACACTTGCTCTTTACAGATGACATGATACTTAATGTGGGAAAAACAGAAGCGCCACCCAAGAATTTCTAGATTTCATACAGGAATTAAGGAATGTGACAGAATATAAAATCAATGCACAGAAACCAATTACATTTCTATACAATAACAATGAGACAGAAGAAAGACACATTAAGAAATCGATCCCATTTACACTTGCATCAAACACCGCAAGATACCTAGGAATAATCCTACAAGGATCTGTACTCTAAAAACCACAGAACACTTATGAAAGAAATTGAAGAAGATACAAAAAATGGAATGACACTTCATGCTCATGGATTGTAAGAAGAAATATTGTTAAAATGTCTATGTTACCCAAAACAATCTGTACATTCAATGCAATCTCTGCTACAATACCATCAACATTTTTCCACAAAGCTAGAACAAACAATATCAAAGTTGGCATGGAACCAGAGAAACCCTGAATAGCCTTAGGAGAGATGAAAAAGAAAACCAAAGATACTGGCATCACAATGCTTGAATTCAAGCTATATTGCAAAGCTCTATTCATCAAGACAGTATGGTACAAGCACAGAAACGGACACATAGATCAATGGAACAGAATAGGGAACCCAAAAATGAACCCTCAAGTCTATGGTCCACTAGTTCTCCACAAAGCAGGAAAGAATGTCCATGAAAAAGGACAGTCTCTTCCATAAATGCTTCCGGGAAGATTGGACAGGCACATGTAGAATAATTAAACTGGACCATTCTCTTATACCATATACAAATATGAACACACAATGAATGAAAGGTTTCAATACGAGAGTGGGATACAACAAAATCCTAGAGAAGAACACAAGGAGGAACCTCTTTGACCTGGACCACAACAACTTCTTGATAGACATGTCTCTAAAGGCAAGGGAAACAAGAGCAAAAATGAGCTATCAGGACTTGATCAAGAGAAAAATTCTGCACAGCAAAGGAAACAGTCAACAAAACTATGAGGCATCCCATGGAATGGGAGAAGATATTTTCAAATTACATTATAGATGAAGGGGTGGTATCCAAGATGTATAAAGAACTTATCAAACTCAACACCCCAAAAACAAACAATCCACTCAAGAAATGGGCAAAAGACATGAACAGATATTTCTCCAAAGACGACATACAAATGGCCAACAGACACATGAAAAAGTTCCAACATCACTAGCCATCAAGGAAATAAAAATTAAAACTGCAATGAGATACCACCTCATACCAATCAGAATGGATAAAAAATTAACAAATCAGGAAACAGCAAATGTTAGGAAGGGTATGGTACTAAAGGGAACCCTCTTACACTGTTGGTGGCAATGCAATCTGGTGCAACCACTCTGGTGAACAGTATGGAGGTTCTTCAAAAAGTTAAAAAGAGAGTTGCCCGGGGCACCTGGGTGGCTCAGTTGTTAAGCATCTGCCTTCAGCTCAGGTCAGGATCCCTGGGTCCTGGTATCAAGTCTTGCATTGCGCTCCCTGCTCAGTGAGAAGCCTGCTTCCCCCTCTCCCACTCCCCCTGCTTGTGTTCCAAGTCCTGCTGTGTCTCTCTCTGTCAATTAAGTAAAATCTTAAAAAAAAAAAAATAGAGTTACCCTATGACCCAGCAATTACACTGCTAAGTGCTTATGCAAAAGATGCAAATGCAATGATCTGAAGGGGTATCTGCCCCCAATATTTTTAGCAGCAATGATCACAACAGCCAAACTATAGAAAGAGAACAGATGTCCATCGATGGATGAATGTATATGGAAGATTTGGTATTTAGGAATATACAGTAGATACAATGGCATATCACTCATCCATTAGAAAGGATGACATTTTACCATTTATATTGATATGGTTGGAGCTGGAGGGTACTATGCAGAGCAAAATAAGTCAATCAGAGGAAGACAATTATCACATGATTTCATTCATTTGAGAAACGTAAGCAACAACACATAGGATCATAGGAGAAGGGAGGGAAAAATTGAATGGGAAGAAATCAGAGGGAGACAAACCATGAGAGACTCTTAACTATGGGAAAGAAACTGAGGGTTTTTGGAGGGGAGGTGTGTGGGAAGATGAGGTAACTGGACTGGGTGATGCACATTAAGGAGAATACATGATGTGATGAGCACTGGTTGTTATATGCAAATGATGAATTATTGCTAACTCTACATATGAAAGTAATGATTTTCTATATATTGTCTCATTAAACATTAAAAAAAAGGATATTTTTAATTTTTGGAGGAATCTCCACACTGTTTTCCAAAGTAAACAATGAATCTTGGAACAGTACATCAAAAACAAATGATGTATTTATATGCTGACTAAAATAAGACAATACAAAATCAATGTACAGAAATCAGTTGCTTTCTAATATAATAACAATGAAAATACAGAAAAAGAAATTAGAGAATAGATTCCATTTACTATAGCACCAAGAACCATAAGATACCCAAGAATAAACCTAACCAAAGAGGTAAAGGATCTGTACTCGAAGAACTACAGAACACTCATTAAAAAAAATGAAGAAGACACAAATTGATGGAAGACCATTCCATGCTCGTGGATCAGAAGAATAAACATTGGTAAAAAGTCTATACTGCCTAGAACAACTTATAGTTTCAATACCATGCTGATCAAAATTCAACCAGCATTTTTCAACGAGCTGAAACAAACAATCCTAAAATTTGTATGGAACCAGAATAGACCCCGAGTGGCCAAGGAAATGTTAAAAAAGAAAACCAACACTGGGGGCTTCATGTTGCCTGATTTTAAGATTTACTACAAAGCTGTGATCACCAAGATAGCATGGTACTGGCACAGAAACAGACACATACCCCAGTGGAACAGAGTAGAGAGCCCAGATATGCACCCTCAACTTTATGGTCAAATAATCTTGGACAAAGCAGGAAAAAATATGCAGTGGAAAAAAGACAGTCTCTTCAACAAATGGTGCTGGGAAAATTGGACAGCTATGTGTAGAAGAATGAAATTCAATCATTCTCTTACACCATACACAAAGATAAACTCGAAATGGATACAAGACTTCAACATGAGGCAGGAATCCATCAGAATCCTAGAGAACATAGGCAGTAACCACTTTGACATCGGCCTCAGAAACTTCTTTCAACAAATGTCTCCAAAGGCAAAGGAAATAAAAGTGAAAATGAATTTTTGGGACTTCATCAAGATCAAAAGCTTCTGCACAGTAAAGGAAATAGTCAACAAAACAAAGAGGCAACCCACGGAATGGGAGAAGATATTTGCAAATGACACTACAGACAAAGGGCTGATATCCAAGATCTATAAAGAACAATTCAAACTCAACACACACAAAACAGACAATCACGTCAAAAAATGGGCAGAAGACATGAACAGACACTTCTCCAATGAAGACATACAAATGGCTATCAGACACATGAAAAAATGTTCATCATCACTAGCTATCAGGGAGATTCAAATCAAAGCCACATTAAGATAACACCTTACAGCAGTTAGAATGGCCAAAATTAACAAGACAGTAAACAACGTGTGTTGGAGAGGATGTGGAGAAAGGGGAACCTCTTACACTGTTGGTGGGAATGCAGGTTGGTGCAGCCACTTTGGAAAACAGTGTGGAGATTCCTTAAGAAATTAAAAATAGAGCTTCCCTATGACCAAGCAATTGCACTATCTGATATTTATCCCAAAGATACAGATATAGTGAAAAGAAGGGCCATCTGTACCCCAATGTTCATAACAACAATGGCCACCATCGCCATATTGTGGAAAGAACCAAGATGCCCTTCAATGGCTGAATGGATAAGGAATATGGGGTCCATATACATTATGGAGTATTATGCCTCCATCAGAAAGGATGAATACCCAAGTTTTGTAGCAACATGGACGGGACTGGAAGATATTATGCAGAGTGAAATAAGTCAAGCAGAGAGAGTCAATTATCATATGGTTTCACTTATTTGTGGAGTATAAGACATAACATGGAGGACATGGGGAGATGGAGAGGAGAAGGGAGTTGGGGGAAATTGGAGGGGAAGATGAACCATGAGAGACTGTGGACTCTGAGAAACAAACTGAGGGTTTTGGAGGGAGTGGGGTGCGGGGTTGGGTGAGTCCTGTGGTGGGTATTATGGAGGGCACATATTGCATGGAGAACTGGGTGTGTTGCATAAACATTGAATTCTGTAACACTGAAAAGAAATAAACTAAATAGAAAGAAGTTAAGAAAGAAGGAAAGAAAAAAAGAAAGAAACGTGTAATAAAAATAATAAATAAATGTGATTCTTCAACATGACAAAATTGAGAAAACTTGAGCTTGAGAGAAGAGAAAAGATTAAAATAAATAAAATTAGAAATGCAAAGAGGAGACATTACAACCACTACCACAGAAATACATAGAGTCATAAAAGACTACTGTAGACTATTATAAGCCAACACATTATTTAAGCTGAAGAATTGGATACATTTCTAGAAACCCATAACCTACCAAGACTACATCAGGGTGAAAATCTGATCAGACAAATAGTGAGTAAAAAGACTGAGGCATTACCGAAAAAACTTCCAACACAGAAAACTCCAGAGCCAGATGGCTTTAGTGGTGAATTCTACCAAACATTTAAACAGTAATTCACACTAGTCCTCCTCAAACTCTTGCAAAATATCAAAGAAGAGGGAACATGCCCAAACTCATGCTACAAAGCTGGAATTATTTTGAAACCAAACCAGATAAGTATACCACAAGAAAAGACCAATATCCCCAATGAATACAGATGTAAAAATTCCTAACAAAATATTAGCAAAATGAATCGAAGAATGCATCAAAATAGTTATACACAATGCCCAAGTGCAATTTATCCATGGGATAAAGAGATTGTACAACATATGCAAACCAATAAATGTCGCAAAAAATAAAAGATCACAAAAAATTAAAATTATTATAGTTTGATCACTTCAATAGACACATAAAAAAATTTGACAAAACACATCTTTTTATGATAAGAACCACTAACAGTAGGTATGGAAGGAACATGCATCAGTATAATAAAGTCCATATATGAAAAACCTACATTTAACATTATACTCACTAGGAAAAAATTGAACGCTTTCCTTTTAAGGTCAGAAAAAAGGCAAGAATGACCAATCTGACCACTACCACTCCCAGTCAGTATAGTATTGGAAGTCATAGCTAGAGCAATGATTCAAGGTAAAGAAATAGCCAATTGGAAAGGAAGAAGTGAAATTGTAACTATTTGTTGAGGTTATGTTCATATATATCCCCATATGTGTGTGTTTGTGTGTGTGTGTGTGTGTGTGTGTACACACACACAATTCTCTCTATATAGAGATATAGATAGTGAGATATAGATATCAATAGATACAGATATATGGTCCCAAAAAGTCCAAAAGTTTGGAACTATGAGAACAAATGAAGAAATCCAGTAAAGTTTCGGAACAGAATATCAACATACAAAAATCAGTAGCATTTGGGATCTGGTACAGGATGGTGACACAAGAAGATGCTGAACTCACCACCTCCATGCACACATAAATCAACACCTATTTGTAGAGCAATTCTTCCTGAAGAAAATCTTAGAGCTGACTGAACAGCCTCCCAAAAGGATGAACCCAGGGAAGTCCACAGCATAACATATAATAATTTAAATGCCACATATAACACCCAGTTACTCCCATCCCCCCACCCCCTCCCCTCTGCAACTCCGGGTTTGTTTCCCAAAGTCCAGAGTTTCTCATGGTTTCTCTCCTTCTCTGATTTCTTCCTATTCCGTTTTACCTCCCTTCCCCTATAATCCTCCACACTTTTCCTTATGTTCCACATAATCATTGAACACTACATCAAAAACTAATGATGTGGGGCGCCTGGGTGGCTCAGTGCGTTAAGCCTCTGCCTTCGGCTCAGGTCATGATCCCAGGGTCCTGGGATCGAGTCTCACATCAGGCTCTCTGCTCCGCAGGGAGCCTGCTTCCCCCTCCCCCTCTGCCTACCTCTCTGCCTACTTGTGATCTCTCTCTGTCAAATAAATAAAAAAAGAAATCTTAAAAAAAAAACTAATGATGTAGTATATGTTGGATAATTGAACATAATAGAAATAATTTGAACCATGAGAGACCATGGACTCTGAAAGATAATCTGAGGGTTTTGAAGAGGTGGGGGTGGGAGGCTGGGGGAGACTGGTGGTGGGTATTATGGAGGGCACATATTGCATGGAGCACTGGGTGTGGTGCATAAACAATGAATTCTGTTACTCTGAAAGAAATTAAATAAAAAAAGACACAGAAAGAAAATAATTTGAATGTCAAAGTTTAAAGATAAAGAGAGTTATTTTAGAAGAAGCAAGAGGAAGAGATTGGTTATTTACAAATGAAACTTCATAATGCTATCAGAGGATTTGTCAGCAGAAACTTTGTAGGCCTTCTTGGAACACTGAAAAAATACGATAAATTTAAGATAAAAGAAACTTTGTAGGCCAGATGAGGGTGGCATACTATAGATTAAACAAACAAACAAAAACAAAACAAAACAAACAACCCCACTAAATCCAAACATTCTCTACCCTGAAAGATTATCATTCAGAATTGAAGGAGGAATTAAGAATTTTTCAGACAAACACAAGTTAAAAGAGGCCATCACCATTAAACTGCCTTACAAGAAATGTTTAACAGGTTTCTTCAAGTGGAAAAGTAAAAGCCATAATTGTACATAAAAAAATTATGAATAAGAAGATGTAAAATATGGCTATGTACATATATATGTACTATATGTACATATATATGTATATTTATATATATGTATGTGTGTGTGTGTATATATATATATACACACACACATATATAATGTGGAGAGGAGAGTAAAACAGTTTTTTTTTTAAGAATGTGGGGCGTCTGGCTGGCTCAGGGGCTTAAAGCCGCTGACTTCCACTCAGGTCATGATCCCAGTGTCCTGGGATTGAGCCCCACATTGGGCTCTCTGCTCAGCAGGGAACCTACTTCCCTTTCTCTCTCTCTGCCTGCCTCTCTGCCTGCTTGTGATCTCTGTCAAATATATAAATAAAATCTTAAAAAAAAGAATGTGTTTAAACATAACTGAACATCAACTTACTATAGACTGCTATGCATTAGGATTTATATATGAATCTCATGGCAACCCCAAACCCCAAACCAGTAGTAGATACACAACAAAAGAGAAAGAAAGTCAAACACTACAAAAATTCATTCAACACGAAAAAGAGTACAAGGGAGGAGGAAAAAAAGTACAAACACAACTAGAAAATAATTTACAAAATGTCAGTAAGTACATAGCCATCAGGGGGAGCTAAGATGGCAGAGTAGTAGGAGGACCCTGTGCTTGCCTCAGCCCTTGAACACAACTAGATAAATGTCAAATCATTCTGAAAAACCAAGAAGTTGATCTGAGGACTGACAGAACAAACTACACAACCAGAGGGAGAGAAGAGGCCACTTTGTTGAACGTAGGAGGTGTGGAGATGTGAATGGGGGAGAAGAGTTGCAGGCGCTGTGGAGGAGAAGGAGCCCTGATGATGGATAAAGGCAAGAGAGAGGAAGAGACAGAGAGTAGAGCACACAAGAGATTGCACAAGGAAACACTTCCTCAAAGCCACTGACTGGAAAAACCAGAGGGCTGATGACTGAGTTTTTACAGCCAGTGGAGCTCACAGACTGAAGTTCTAGAGGTACATGATATGGTTGGTGTTGAGTCCAATGACACTCTTCCTGTAGAGAAGGAGGGTGGATAACCTGGGAGCAGATATCAGGATGGGAACTGGGGATTCCCTGGTGCACACTGAGAGAGATGATTCCCCTTCTCAAAGTGCATCTGGGAGAGGTGGCTTTGTATCCTCAGGGACAAAAGAACCAGTGGGCACCATTATGCTCCCCTGTACCTTAGCATAGGCACAAAGACACCTGCTGAGGACGGTTAACCTGGAGACAATCATTTGTTGAGCTTTACTCCAAACTCTAAGCTCCTGCATCTTGAACAACTGCACTTCTGGGACAAACCTGCACCAGTCCCAGTGCAGCAAGACTCACCCCCAGAGGGCAAGCAAACCATATCAGGTCCCTAAAGTTTGGAGTTTTAAAACTCATCTGGCCTCCATGGGACAAAACACAGGTGCACTGCACTTCTGGGCAGGCAGATGACCTGGACACAGGGTGAAGGCAGGGATCTGAGGGAGGACTGGAGTGCTCAAAGGGATATTGTTCCCTCTTCTGTCAGGGCTTCTGGGAAAGCAGGGGGCCATGAAATCCCCTCTCCGGGAATGAGGGGAAGATTGGTGCCATTTCTTCCTCACTCCTCAGCATAAACTAAGTTCAGTAATCCGCACAGAACAAAACAAACAGTGGCAGACTAAACCATTTACGACAAGCTCAGAAACCCTGTGCAAATATGCCTAAGAACCAGAGCAGTGGGCCCCTCCAGCAGAAGACCACCACAATCCCTTACCACTCCCCCCCCACACACACTCTATTGCATATACAGTGCTGCACAGCTTAAGTGTATTTCTAATGGAAATACAATCAGGGTCTTTTAACCAACAGACCAGAGCACACCTAGTCAAAACTTGGCACAGTCTGGAAAAGGTCCAAACACTCTCCACTGTAGGTAAGAAGAAACTCTGCAGAAGACTGACCTAAGGGAAAGAACAGCCAAAACACAAGAGCAGAATGCACGCAGCATACACCAGAAACATTTCCTGAAGCAATGGGCCCTGGACAATATATGATCTATTCTTTTTTTTAAAGATTTTATTTATTTATTTGACAGACAGAGATCACAAGTAGGCAAAGAGGCAGGCAGAGAGAGAGAGAGAGAGATGGAAGCAAGCTCCCTGCTGAGCAGAGAGCCCGATGTGGGGCTTGATCCCAGGACCCTGGGATCATGACCTGAGCTGAAGGCAGAGGCTTTAACCCACTGAGCCACCCAGGCGCCCCAATATATGACCTATTCTTAATAAAGCCATTATTTTCAGGAGCAATAAACATAAAAGTCTTTTCCTAACACACAGAAGACAGAGACAGAGACCTACACAATGCCAAGACAGAAGAACTAATCTCCCCCCCACCAAAAAAAAAAAAAAAAAAAAAAAAAGAACAAGCAAAGGTCGCAGTCAGGGATATAAGTGAAATAGACATAAGTAATATACCTGAACCAGATTTAAAATAACAATCATAAGGATACTAGCTGGGCTTGAGAAAAATACAGAAGACCCCAGGGAGTCCCTTACTGCAGAGATAAAAGACCTAAAAACAAGTCAAGCCAAGATGAAAAAATGCTATAACTGAGTTATGAAATCAACTGGATTGACTGACTGCAAAGATGGAAGAAGCAGATGAATAAATCACTCATCTAGAAGATAAACTTATGGAAAATAATAAAGCTGAAAAGAAGAGGGGAAAATATTGGATCATGAATGTAGACTTAAGAACCAGTGGCTCCATAAAGGGTAATAAAATTCATATCATAGGAGTTCCAAAGAGGGGAAAAAGGGGCAGAAGGTATATTTGAGGAAATTAGAGTTGAAAACTTCCCTAATCTGGGGGAAGGACAAAGATATCCAAATCCAGGAGGCACAGAGAACTCCCATCAAAATCAACAAAAGCAGGCCAACCCCACCACATATTGCAGTTAAATTTGCAAAATATAGAGACAAGAAAAAAAAATCCTGAAAGCAACAAGAGAAAAGGAGTCTCTACTTTAAAAAGGTAGACAAATCTGTTGGCAGAAGATCTCTCCACAGAAACTTACCAGGACAGAAGAAGGTGGCATGATATATTCAACATGATGAATGGGAAGAATACACAGCCAAGAGTCTAGCAAGCTGTCATTGAGAATAGAAGGACAGATGGAGTTTCCCATGTAAACAAAAACTAAAGGAATTCATGACCACTAAACCAGCCCTGCAAGAAATATTAAAAGAGAATCATTAAATGGCAAAGAAAGACCAAAAGTGATAAAGTCTAGAAAGGAAGAGTGAAATCTCCAGAAAAAAGAATTTAACAAGTGATACAATGACAATCACTTCATATCTATCAATAATCACTCTGAATGCAAGTAGACCAAATGCTCCAATGAAAAGACATAGGGTGGCAGAGAGGATTGAAAAAAAAAATCCATCTGTATGGTGCATACAAGAGACAAATTTTACATCTAAAGATACATGCAGACTGAAAGTGTGGGGCTTGATAACCATTTATCATGTTAATGAATATCAAAAGAAAATGAGAATAGCCATACTTATATCAGAAGAACTAGATATTAAACCAAAACCTGTAAGAAGAGATGAACAAGGATAATACATCACAAAAATTGTGCCTATCCAACAAGATCTCACAATGTAAATATTTATGTTCCCAAACTGAGAGCACCAAAATATATAAGACAGTTAATAACAAAAACAAATGAACGCATTGATAATAACACAATAATGGTAGGTTACTTTATCATTCCACTTCAGCCAATGGGCATATCATCTTAGCAGAAAATCAACAAGGAAGCAAAGGCTTTGAATGAGACACTGGACTAGATTGACTTAACAGATATATTCAGAAAATTGCATCCTAAAGCAAAAGAATACACAATCCCTTCTAGTGCATATATGACATTCTCCAGAATACATCACAATCTGGGTCACAAATCAGGCCTCAACAAGTACAAAAATATTGAGATCACACCATGCTTATTTTCCAATCACAACACCATTAAACTTGGTCAAACACACACACGCACACACACACACACACACACACACACACACAATTTCAATGACCATGAACTCATGACCGTTAAAGAACATCCTACTAGATAATGAATGGGCTAACTAGAAAATTAAGGTAGAATTTTCTTTTTAAAAAGTACAAGGAAAAAATGCAAATAAAAACTCAATTGATGCAGAAAAAGCTTTTGACAAAATCCAGCATCCATTCCTGATTAAAACGCTTCAAAGTATAGGGATAGAGGGAACATTCCTGAACCTCATCAAATCTATCTATGAAAGACCCACAGCAAATATCATCCTCAATGGGAAAAAGCTTGCAGCCTTCCCGTTGAGATCAGGAACACTACAAGGATGCCCACTCTCACCACTCTTGTTCAACATTGTATTAGAAGTCCTAGCAACAGCAATCAGACAACAAAGAGAAAGAAAAGGTATCCAAATTGGCAAGGAAGAAGTCAAACTCTCTCTCTTTGCAGATGACATGATTCTTTATATGGAAAACCTGAAAGACTCCACCCCCAAACTACTAGAACTCATACAGCAATTCAGTAATGTGGCAGGATATAAAGTCAATGTCCAGAAATCAGTGGCTTTCTTATACACTAATAATGAAAATACAGAAAGGCAAATTAGAGAATCGATTCCATTTACTATAGCACCAAGAACCATAAGATACCTCGGAATAAACCTAACCAAAGAGGTTAAAGATCTGTACTCGAGGAACTACAGAACACTCCTAAAAGAAATTGAAGAAGACACTAAAAGAAGGAAGACCATTCCATGCTCTTGGATCGGAAGAATAAACATCGTTAAAATGTCTATACTGCCCAGAGCAATCTATACTTTTAATGCCATTCCAATCAAAATCCCACCAGTATTTTTCAAAGAGCTGGAGCAAATAATCCTAAAATTCGTATGGAATCAGAAGAGACCCCAAATTGCTAAGGAAATGTTGAAAAACAAAAATAAACCTGGCGGCATCACGTTACCTGATTTCAAGCTTTACTACAAAGCTGTGATCACCAAGACAGCATGGTACTGGCATAAAAACAGACACGTGGACCAGTGGAACAGAGTAGAGAGCCCAGATATGGACCCTCAACTCTATGGTCAAATAATCTTCGACAAAACAGGAAAAAATATCCAGTGGAAAAAAGACAGTCTCTTCAATAAATGGTGCTGGGAAAACTGGACAGCCATATGTAGAAGAATGAAACTCGACCATTCTCTTACACCGTACACAAAGATAAACTCGAAATGGAGAAAAGACCTCCACGTGAGACAGGAATCCATCAGAATCCTCGAGGAGAACATAGGCAGTAACCTCTTTGATATCAGCCACAGCAACTTCTTTCAAGATATGTCTCCAAAGGCGATGGAAACAAAAGCGAAAATGAACTTTTGGGACTTCATCAAGATCAAAAGCTTCTGCACAGCAAAAGAAACAGTCAACAAAACAAAGAGGCAACCCATGGAATGGGAGAAGATATTTGCAAATGACAGTACAGACAAAAGGTTGATATCCAGGATCTATAAAGAACTCCTCAAACTCAACACACACAAAACAGATAATCATATTAAAAAATGGGCAGAAGATATGAACAGACACTTCTCCAATGAAGACATACAAATGGCTACCAGACACATGAAAAAATGTTCATCATCACTAGCCATCAGGGAGATTCAAATCAAAACCACATTGAGATACCACCTTACACCAGTTAGAATGGCCAAAATTAGCAAGACAGGAAACAATGTGTGTTGGAGAGGATGTGGAGAAAGGGGAACCCTCTTACACTGTTGGTGGGAATGCAAGTTGGTGCAGCCACTTTGGAGAACAGTGTGGAGATTCCTCAGGAAATTAAAAATAGAGCTTCCCTATGAGCCTGCAATTGCACTACTGGGTATTTACCCCAAAGATACAGAGGTAGTGAAAAGAAGGGCCATCTGTACCCCAATGTTTATAGCAGCCATGGCCACGGTCGCCAAACTGTGGAAAGAACCAAGATGCCCTTCAACGGATGAATGGATAAAGAAGATGTGGTCCATATACACTATGGAGTATTATGCTTCCATCAGAAAGGATGAATACCCAACTTTTGTAGCAACATGGACAGGACTGGAAGAGATTATGCTGAGTGAAATAAGTCAAACAGAGAGAGTCAAGTATCATATGGTTTCACTTATTTGTGGAGCATAACAAATAATATAGAGGACAAGGGGAGATGGAGAGGAGAAGGGAGTTGAGGGAAATTGGAAGGGGAGGTGAACCATGAAAGACTATGGACTCTGAAAAACAACCTGAGGGTTTTGAAGGGGCGGGGGGTGGGAGGTTGGTGGAACCAGGTGGTGGGTATTAGGGAGGGCACGGATTCCATGGAGCACTGGGTGTGGTGAAAAAACAATGAATACTGTTATGCTGAAAATAAATATTAAAAAAAAAAACACAACAGTCCAAAATATTTGGGATGCAACAAAAGTGGTCATAAGAGGAAAGTATATAGCAATATAGGACTACCTCAAGAAGCAAGAAAATCTCAAATACACAACCTAAACTTACACCTAAAGGAACTAGACATTGAACAGCAAATACAGCCTAAAGCCAACAGAAAAAGAAAAAGCTAAAGATTCGAGCAGAAATAAATGATATGGGGCGGGGGAACGAATTAAAAAATGGTACCAACAAATATATACTAAATCATTAACTAATCTGGAAGAAATGGATGCATTCCTGGACACTTACAAAGTACCAAGACTGAAAGAGGAAGAAATGGACAATCGAACCTAACCAATAACCAGCAAGGAAATTGAAGCAGTAGTCAAAAGCCTCCCCAAATATGAGTGTCCAGGGCCAGATTCTGTCTTCTGGGGGGAATTCTACCAAACATTCAAAGAGGAAATAATACCTAATCTACTGAAGCTGTTTTAAAAATAGAAACAGAGGAAAACTTCCAAAGTCATTTGATGAGGGTAGCATTACCTGACCCCAAAACCAGACAAAGATCCCATCAAAAAGAAGAATTACAGACCACTCTCCCTGATGAATATGAATGCCAAAATACTCACCAAGATCCTAGCCAATAGGATCCAGCAGTACATTGAAAGGGTTATTCACCACGACCATGTGGGATTTATCCCTGGGATGCAAGGGTGATTCAACATTCGCAAATCAATCAACCTGATAGAGAACATTAATAAAAGAAGAGGCAAGAACCATATGATCCTCTAAATGGATCCAGAAAAAGCCTTGGACAAAATACAGCATCCTTTCCTGATTAAAATCCTCAGAGTGTAGGGATAGAAGGAACATTCCTCAATATCATAAAAACTGTCTAGGAAAATCCCACAGCTAATACCATTCTCAATGGGGAAAAACTGAGAGCTTTTCTCTCAAGTTCAGGAAGATGACAGTGGTGTCCACTCTTGCCACTTTTGTTCAACATGGTACTAGAAAACTTAGCCTCAACAATCAACAACAAAAAGAAATGAAAATTACTCATATTGGCAAAAAAAGAAGTCAAATTCTATCTTCAAAGATGAGATGATACTTTATGTGGAAAACCCAAAAGACTCCACCCCCAAATTACTAGAACTCATACAGCAATTCAACAATGTGATAGGATACAAAATCAAGGCACAGAAATCAGTTGCATATCAATACACAAAAAATGTGACTGAAGAAAGAGGGAATAAGAAATCAATTCCATTTACAATAGCACCAAAACGATAAGATACCAATGAACAAACCTAACGAAAGAGGGAGAGGATCCATATACTAGAAACTAGAGAACACTTATGAAAGAAATTGAGGAAGACACAAAGAGATGAAAAACATTCCATTCTCATGGATTGGAAGAATAAACGTGGTTAAAATGTCTCTTCTGCCAAGAGCAATCTGCACTTTCAATGCAGTCTCTGTCAAAATTTGACATTGCTCATCACCACATGTGATGACCCAGGGTGGCTATATGAAACTAATGAATCATTGAACACTAATTCAACACTAAATTAAAAACTAATGATGTACTCTGTTCCACTGGTCTATGTGTCTGTTTTTATGCCAGTACCATGCTGTCTTGGTGATCACAACTTTGTAGTAAAGCTTGAAATCAGGCAACATGTTGTCCCCAGTTCTGTTTTTCTTTTTCAACATTTCCTTAGCAATTCAGAGGCTCTTCTGATTGCATACAAATTTTAGGATTATTTGCTCTAGCTCTTTG
Source organism: Gulo gulo luscus (assembly GCA_024510155.1). NCBI lineage: Eukaryota > Metazoa > Chordata > Mammalia > Carnivora > Mustelidae > Gulo > Gulo gulo. The sequence continues at coordinate 159,362 of JAJHUB010000197.1, forward strand.
AAAAATGCCAGTGGAATTTTGATCAGGGTGGCATTGAAAGTATAGCCTGCTCTAGGCAGTATAGACATTTTAACAACGTTTATTCTTTTGATCCATGAGCATGGAATGCTTTTCCGTCTTTTTGTGTCTTCTTCGATTTCTTTCATGAGTGTTCTGTAGTTCCTTGAGTACAGATCCTTTACCTCTTTGGGTAGGTTTATTCCGAGGTATCTTATGGTTCTTGGTGCTATAGAAAATGGAATTAATTCTCTAATTTCCCTTCCTGTATTTCCATTGTTAGCATATAAGAAAGCAACTGATTTCTGTACCTTGATTTTGTATCTCGCCACATTACTGAATTGCTGTACGAGTTCTAGTAGTTTGGGGGTGGAGTCTTAGGTTTTCCATATAAAGTATCATGTCATTTGTGAAGAGAGAGAGTTTGATTTCTTCATTGTCAATTTGAATACCTTTTATTTCTCTTTGTTGTCTGATTGCTGTTGCTAGGACTTCTAATCCTATGTTGAAGAAGAGTGGTGAGAGTGGGCATCCTTGTCATGTTCCTGATCTCAAAAGGAAGGCTGTGAGCTTTTTCCCATTGAGGATGATCAGAGTAGAGAGCCCAGATATGGACCCTCAACTCATTGGTCAAATAATCTTCGACAAAACAGGAAAAAATATTCAGTGGAAAAAAGACAGTCTCTTCAATAAATGGTGCTGGGAAAATTGGACAGCTATGTGTACAAGAATGAAACTCCACCATTCTTTTACACCATACACAAAGATAAACTCGAAATTGATAAAAAATAAAATAAAATAAAATTTAAAAACCCTCAATGTGAGGCAGGAATCCATCAAAATCCTAGAGGAGAATATAGGAAGTAACCTCTTCGACATCGGCCACAGCAACTTCTTTCAACATATGTCTCCAAAGGCAAAGGAAACAAAAGCAAAAATGAATTTTTGGGATTTCATCAAGACCAAAAGCTTCTGTAGAGCAAAGGAAACAGTCAACAAAACAAAGAGGCAACCCATGGAATGGGAGAAGATATTCGCAAATGACACTACAGACAATGGGATGATATCCAAGATCTATAAAGAACAGCTCAAACTCAACACACACAAAACAAATAATCATGTCAAAAAATGGGTGGAAGGCATGAACAGACACTTCTCCAATGAAGACATACAAATGGCTACCAGACACATGAAAAAAATGTTCATCATCACTAGCCATCAGGGAGACTCAAATTAAAACCACATTGAGGTACCACCTTACACCAGTTAGAATGGCCAAAATTAACAAGACAGTAAGAAACGTGTGTTGAAGAGGATGTGGAGAAAGGGGAACCCTCTTACACTGTTGGTGGGAATGCAAGTTGGTGCAGCCACTTTGGAAAACAGTGCGGAGATTCCTTAAGAAATTAAAATTGGAGTTTCCTTATGACCCTGCAAATGCACTACTGGGTATTTACCCCAAAGATACAGATGGAGTACACCCCAATGTTCATAGCAGCAATGGCCATGGTCGTCAGACTGTGGAAAGAACCAAGATGGCCTTCAATGTCTGAATGGATAAGGAAGATGTGGTCCATAGTATACTATGGAGTATTATGCCTCCATCAGAAAGGATGAATACCCACGTTTTGTAGCAACATGGACGGGACTGGAAGAGATTATGCTCAGTGAAATACATCAAGCAGAGAGAGTCAATTATCTTATGGTCTCACTTATTTGTGGAGCATAATGAATAACATGGAGGACATGGGGAGATGGAGAGGAGAAGGGAGTTGGGGAAAATTGGAGGAGGATGTGAACCACGAGAGACTGTGGATTCTGAAAAACAATCTGAGGGTTTTGGAGGGGAAGGGCATAGGAGGTTGGGTGAGCCTGGTGGTGGGTAGTATGGAGGGCACATATTGCATGGAGCAGTGTGTGTGGTGCATAAACAATGAATTCTGAAACACTGAAAATAAATTGTAAAAAAATAAATAATTAAGGAAACAAAAAAAATGCTGTGCTATATGCTGGCTAATTGAACTAACTAACTAACTAACTAACTACATAATAAATAAATAAATAGGACTAATTCAAAAGCTAAAAACAAATATCATGGACATTTTTTCACAGAGCTAGAACAAACAATCCTAAAATTTATATTGAATCAGAAAAGATCCCAAATTTCCAGCGGAATGGTGAATAAAAAAACAAAGCTGGGATCATCATGATACCTGACTTCAAACTGTATTACAAAGCTGTGATCATCAGGACAGCATGTCATCAGCACAAAAACAGACATATAGATCAATGGAATAGAAGAGAGAGCCCAGAAATGGACCCTCAACTCTATGGTCAACTAATCTTCGACAAGTCAGGAAAAAATATCCAATGGAAAAAGGAAATTTCTTCAAGAAATGCTGCTGGGAACACTGGACAGCCACCTGCAGAAGAATGGAACTGGACCACTCTCACACCATATACAAAGATAAATTCAAAATGGATGAAAAACCTCAATGTGAGATAGTAATCCAACAAAATCCTAGAGAAGAACCTAAGCAATAACCTCTTCAACACTGGCCACAGCAACTCCTTTTAAGACACACCTCCAAAGGCAAGGGAAACAAAAGCAAAAATGAACTTTTGGGACTTCATCAAGATCAAAACCTTCTGCATAGCAAAGGAAACAGTCAACAAAACTAAGAATCAACCCATGGAATGGGATAAGATATTTGCAGATGGCATTACAGATAAAGGACTATTATCTAAGTTCTTTAAAGAACTGCTCAAACTCAACACAAAAAGCCAAATAATCCAGTCAAGAAATGGGTAGAAGGCACGAACAGACACTTCTTCAAAGAAGGCATACAAATGGCTAACAGAAACACGAAAAAATTTTCAACATCAGTAGCCATCAGGGAAATACAAACCAAAACCACAATGAGATACCACCTTACTCTATTTAGAATGGCAAATTTAGCAAGACAGAAAAAAAAAAAAGTGTTGGTGAGGATGAGGAGAAAGAGGAACCCTATTACACTGTTAGTGGGAATGCAAGCTGGTAGAGCCACTCTGGAAAACAGTATGGAGGTTTCTTAAGACGTTAAAAATAGAGCTACCCTAGGACCCAACAACTGCACTACTACATATGGCCCCAAAGATACCGATGCAATGAAAAGAAGGGCCACATGCACTCCAATGTTCATAGCAGCAGTGTCCACACTAGCCAAACTGTGGAAGGAGCCAAGAGACCCTTTAACAAATGAATGGATGAAGAAGAGGTGGTTCTTATATACAATGGGATATTATTCAGCCATCAGAAAGGATGACTACTCACCATTTGCATCAACATGGATGGAATTTGAAGGGGTTATGCTAAATGAAATAAGTCAAGCAGTGAAAGACAATTATCATATGGTTTCACTCATATATGGAACATAAGGAATAGCACAGAAGACCACAGGAGAAAGGAGGGAAAACTGATTGGGAAGAAATCAGGGAAGGAGAAAAACCATGAAAAAAAAGCTAGACTCTGGGAAACAAACTGAGGATTACAGAAGGGAAGGGGGTAGGGTTGTTTGGTAACAAGGGGTTGGGTTTTAAGGAGGGTACATGTGGTGATGAGCGCTGGGTGTTACCCACAAGTAATGAATCATTGAACACTGCATCAAAAACTAATGATGTATCATATGTTCGTTCATTGAACATAATAAAAAATTGTTGAAAAGAAAAAAAATACAATGAGATATTACCTAACACCTGTCAGAATGGCTAAAATTAACACAGGAATAAACAGGTGCTGGTGAGAATGTGGAGAAAGGAGAACCCTCTTACACTATTGGTGGTATTGTAAATTGGTGCTACTGCTCTGGAAAGAAGTATGAAGATTCCTCAAAAGGTTAAAAGGAGATCTACCCTTTGATCCAGCATTGTGCTACTAGGTGTTTATCCAAATGATACAAAAATACTGGTTCAAAGTGAAACAGGCACCCTGAAGTTTATAGCAGTGTTATCAACAATAACCAAATCCTGGATAGAGCCTAAATGTGCATTGGTTGATAAGTAGATAAAGAAGATGTAGGGGCTATAAATATATACACTAAAGATTGCTGGAGGGGGTGTTGAGTGGGGGATGGGCTAAAAGGATGATGATGGCTCTTAAGGAAGTAGGCATTTGTTTTGATGAGTACTAGATGTTATATGTAAATGACAAATCTACAAATTCTACTCCTGAAACTAGCATTACACTATATGTTAATTAACTGGAATTTAAGTAAAAAGTTAAAACAAAGAACAAAAAAATGAAAAAGACATTGATCTGTGTTGTTCCTGCTAATGGAACACATGGCTATTCTATAATAAGTATACAGTAGTTTTGGATCACTTATTTAATGTGTTGAACAGCTACTTGAGAGATGTATTTGCCACAATATAATTTTGTGAGTTCACACAATTCATGCCTTCATCATAAACTCCTATGTTTAAGAACAGTGGTAACGAGGGGTGCCTGGGCGGCTCAATGGGTTAAGCCTCTGCCTTTGGCTCAGGTCATGATCTCAGGGTCCTGGGATTGAGCCCCACATCGGGTTCTCTGCTGCTCGTCGGGGAGCCTGTTTTCCCCCCACTCTCTCTGCCTGCCTCCCTCCCTACTTGTGATCTCTCTCTCTCTCTCTGTCAAATACATAAATAAATAAATAAAAATCTTAAAAAAAAAAAAGAACAGTGGTAACGATATGTTGTCCAAAGACAGTTAAAAACTCCTTCATCAGGGTCTCATATCGGTGAGTGCAACAAATAACCATTCCATAGTTTTTACGCTTCTGTTTTTAAACACATCTCAACTAAGAGGTTTCCTAGAATGTACTTTATGACATTTTTAGCTGAGTGTTATTTCTTTTAGTTCAACATTCTGTTAAACTCACACAAATTAGTTAGGAATTGTTACAAAATGATTTTGAGAAGCTTTTTTTTTAAATTTTTTATTTCTTTTCAGTGTAACAGTATTCATTGTTTTTGCACCACACCCAGTGCTCCATGCAATCCGTGCCCTCCCTAATACCCACTACCTGGTTCCCCCAACCTCCCACCCCCCCGCCCCTTCAAAACCCTCAGGTTGTTTTTCAGAGTCCATAGTCTCTCATGGTTCACCTCCCCTTCCAATTTCCCTCAACTCCCTTCTCTTCTCCATCTACCCTTGTCCTCCATATTATTTGTTATGCTCCACAAATAAGTGAAACCATATGATAATTGACTCTCTCTGCTTGACTTATTTCACTCAGCATAATCTCTTCCAGTCCCGTCCATGTTGCTACAAAAGTTGGGTATTCATCCTTTCTGATGGAGGCATAATACTCCATAGTGTATATGGACCACATCTTCCTTATCCATTCGTCCGTTGAAGGGCATCTTGGTTCTTTCCACAATTTGGCGACCGTGGCCATGGCTGCTATAAACATTGGGGTACAGATGGCCCTTCTTTTCACTACATCTGTATCTTTGGGGTAAATACCCAGTAGTGCAATTGCAGGGTCAAAGGGAAGCTCTATTTTTAATTTCTTGAGGAATCTCCACACTCTTCTCCAAAGTGGCTGCACCAACTTGCATTCCCACCAACAGTGTAAGTGGGTTCTCCTTTCTCCATATCCTCTCCTCTCCAACACACGTTGTTTCCTGTCTTGCTAATTTTGGCCATCCTAACTGGTGTAAGGTGATATCTCAATGTGGTTTTAATTTGAATCTCCCTGATGGCTAGTGTTGATTAACATTTTTTCATGTGTCTGATTGCCATTTGTATGTATTCATTGGAGAAGTGTCTGTTCATATCTTCTGCCCATTTTTTTAATACGATTGTCTGTTTTGTGTGTTGAGTTTGAGGAGTTCTTTATAGATCCTGGATATCAACCTTTTGTCTGTACTGTCATTTGCAAATATCTTCTCCCATTCCATGGGTTGCCTCTTTGTTTTGTTGACTGTTGCTTTTGCTGTGCAGAAGCTTTTGATCTTGATGAAGTCCCAAAAGTTCATTTTCTCTTTTGTTTCCTTTGCCTTTGGAGACATATCTTGAAAGAAGTTGCTGTGGCTGATATCAAAGAGGTTACTGCCTATGTTCTCCTCGAGGATTCTGATGGATTCCTGTCTCACGTGGAGGTCTTTTCTCCATTTCGAGTTTATCTTTGTGTATGGTGTAAGAGAATGGTCGAGTTTCATTCTTCTACATATAGCTGTCCAGTTTTCCCAGCACCATTTATTGAAGAGACCGTCTATTTTCCAACTGGATATTTTTTCCTGTTCTGTCGAAGATTATTTGACCATAGAGTTGAGGGTCCCTATCTGGGCTCTCTACTCTGTTCCACTGGTCCATGTGTCTGTTTTTATGCCAGTACCATGCTGTCTTGGTGATCACAGCTTTGTAGTAAAGCTTGAAATCAGGTAACATGATGCCGCCAGTTTTATTTTTGTTTTTCAACATTTCCTTAGCAATTCAGGGTCTCTTCTGATTCCATACAAATTTTAGGATTATTTGCTCTAGCTCTTTGAAAAATACCGGTGGAATTTTGATCGGAATGGCATTAAAAGTATAGATTGCTCTGGGCAGCATAGACAATTTAACAATGTCTATTCTTCCGATCCCAGAGCATGGAATGGTCTTCCATCTTTTTGTGTCTTCTTCAATTTCTTTTAGGAGTGTTCTGGAGTTTCTGGAGTACAGATCCTTAACCTCTTTGGTTAGATTTATTCCGAGGTATCTTATGGTTCTTGGTGGCTAAAGTAAATGCAATCGATTCTCTAATTTGCCTTTCTGTATTTTCATTGTTAGTGTATAAGAAAGCTACTGATTTCTGTACATTGACTTTGTATCATGCCACATTACTGAATTGCTGTATGAGTTCTAGAAGTTTGGGGGTGGAGTCTTTTGGGTTTTCCATATAAAGAATCATGTCATCTGCGAAGAGAGAGAGTATGACTTCTTCCTTGCCAATATGGATACCTTTTATTTCTCTTTGTTGTCTGATTGCTGTTGCTAGAACTTCTAATCCTATTTTGAACAAGAGTGGTGAGAGTGGGCATCCTTGTCGTGTTCCTGATCTCAATGGGAAGGCTGCAAGCTTTTTCCCATTGAGGATGATATTTGCTGTGGGTCTTTCATAGATAGATTTTATGAAGTTCAGGAATGTTCCCTCTATCCCTATACTTTGAAGCGTTTTTATCAGGAACGGATGCTTGATTTTGTGAAATGCCATTTCTGTATCCATTGAGAGGATCATGTGGTTCTTCTCTCTTCTCTTACTGATTTGTTCTATCACATTGATTGATTTGCGAATGTTGAACCATCCTTGTAACCCAGGGATGAATGCCACCTGGTCATGGTGGATAATCTTTTTAATGTGCTGTTGGATCCTGTTTGCTAGGATCTTGTTGAGAATCTTGGCATCCATAGTCCTCAGGGATATTGGTCCTTTTGGTAGGGTCTTTGCCTGGTTTGGGGATCAGGGTAATGCTGGCTTCATAAAAAGAGTCTGGAAGTTTTCCTTCTGCTTCAATTTTTTGAAACAGCTTCAGGAGAATAGGTGTTATTTCTTCTTTGAAAGTTTGATAGAATTCCCCAGGGAATCCGTCAGGTACTGGGATCTTGTTTTTTGGGAGGTTTTTGATCACTGCTTCAATCTTGTTACTAGATATCGGTCTATTCAGGTTGTCAATTTCTTCCTGGTTCAATTTTGGGAGTTTATAGTTTTCCAGGAATGCATCCGTTTCATCTCGGTTGCTTAGCTTATTGCCATATAACCGTTGATAATAACCTCTGATGATTGGGATGCCTGGGTGGCTCAGTTGGTTAAGTGGCTGCCTTCATCTCAGGTCATGATTCCAGTGTCCTGGGATCGAGTCCTACATTGGGCTCCTTGCTCTGCCCGGAGCCTGCTTCTCCCTCTGCCACTCTGTCTGCCTGTGCTCGCTCTCTCTCTCTCGCTCTGACAAATAAATAAAAAAAATTTTTAAAAAAATAACCTCTGAGGATTGTTTCTACTTCCTTGGTTTTAGTTGTGATCTCTCCTTTTTCATTCATAATTTTATTAATTTGGGCTTTCTCTCTTTTCTTTTGGATTAGTGTGGCCAATGGTTTATCGATCTTATGGATTCTTTCAAAAAACCAGCTTCTAGTTTCATTGATACGTTCTACTGTATCTCTGGTTTCTACCTTATTGATCTCTGCTCTAATCTTGATTATTTCCCTTCTTACGTGTGGGGTTGGTTTGATTTGTTGTGGATTCTCCAGTTCTTTAAGGTGTAGAGACAGCTGGTGTATTCTGGATTTTTCCATTTTTTTGAGGGAGGCTTGGATGGCTATGTATTTCCCCCTTAGGACCGCCTTTGCTGTATCCCATAGGTTTTGGAGTGAAGTGTCTTCATTCTCATTGGTTTCCATAAATTGTTGAAGTTCTTCTTTGATCTCCTGGTTGATCCAAGCATTCTTAAGCAAGGTGGTCTTTAGCTTCCAGGTATTTGAGTTCCTTCTGAACTTTTCCTTGTAGTTGAGCTCCAGTTTCAAAGCATTGTGATCTGAGAATAGGCAGGGAATAATCTCAGTCTTTTGGTATTGGTTGAGCCCCGATTTGTGACCCAGTATGTGGTCTATTCTGGAGAAGGTTCCATGTGCACTTGAGAAGAATGAGTATTCTGTTGTTTTAGGGTGGAATGTTCTGTATATATCTATGAGGTCCATCTGGTCCAATGTGTCATTCAATGCTCTTATTTCTTTATGGATTTTCTGCTTCGATGATCTGTCTATTTCTGAGAGAGGTGTATTAAGATCTACAACTATTAATGTATTCATATCAATATGACTCTTTATCTTGATTAATAGTTTTCTTATGTAATTGGCTGCTCCCATATTGGGGGCGTAGATATTTACAATTGTTAGATCATCTTGGTGGATAGTCCCTTTAAGAATGATGTAGTGTCCTTCTGTATCTCTGACTACCGTCTTTAGTTTAAAATCTAATTTATCTGATATGAGAATCGCTACCCTGGCCTTCTTTTGAGGCCCATTGGCATGAAAGATGCTTCTTCATCCCTTCACTTTCAGTCTGGGTGTATCTTTAGGTTCAAAATGGGTCTCTTGTAGACAACATATGGATGGGTCCTGTCGTTTTATCCAATCTGCAACCCTGTGTCGTTTTATGGGCGCATTTAGGCCATTCACATTGAGAGTGATTATTGAGCAATATGTTTTTATTGACATTGTGTTATCTTTGAAGTCTTTCTTTCTGACGATTGTCTCTATATTTCCGTACAGTGCTATTCTTAGGATTTTTCCTCTTTTATAGAACCCCCCTTAATATTTCCTGCAGTGTCGGCTTGGTGGTTGCATAGTGTTTTAAGCCTTGCCGGTCTTGGAAACTCTTGATCTCTCCATCCATTTTAAATGTTAGTCTTGCTGGATAAAGTACTCTTGGCAGCATGTTCTTCTCATTTAGTGCCCTGAATATATCTTGCCAGCCCTTTCTGGCTTGCCAGGTCTCTGTGGACAGGTCTGACATTATTCTGATGGGTTTTCCTCTGTACGTAAGGAGCTTCTTTGTCCTAGCGGCTTTCAAGAGATTGTATGTACAATTATGATTCCTCAATTTTACTATGAGGTGCCTGGATGTTTTTTTGGAATTTATAATCTTGGGGGGAGACCTTTCTGCTTCTAGTACATGAACACGTGTTCCATTTGCCAGATTGGGAAAATTTTCATGAAGATCTTGTTCCACTATATCTTCTAGACTTCTTTCTTTCTCCTCCCCTTCAGGGATTCCAATAATTCTGACGTTGGAACGTTTCATGGCATCATTTATTTCCCTGATTCTGTTTTCGTGGCTTCTAAGCTGTTTGTTCCAGGCTTCCTCCTGATCCTTTCTCTCTATCTGTTTGTCCTCCAGATCACTAATTCTATCTTCTGTCTCAGTTACCCTAGCTTTTAGAGAATTTAGATTAGATTGGAACTCATTGAGAGCATTGTGAACCTCATCCCTGGTGGCCTTCAGCTCTGCCCTAACATTATGAACATCATCCCTGGTCACTTTCAATTCTGCCTTAATCAATTCTGTTTGATCATCCATGGCTTTCTCCAACCTAGCTATTGCCTGGATAATTGTTAGCCTGAATTCTCTTTCCTACATATTGTCTATGTTGATAGCCATTAGCTCTGTTGCGGAAGGCCCATCCTCTGTATTTTTCTTCTGTTGGGGATTTCTCCTGCTAGTCATTTTGGTGAGAGATGATTGGACAGATGTAGCTGGATATATCGACAGTGGTGCATCAAGGTGCACCCTGGAACGCTTCTGAGCACTCAGGATTCCCCACCCAAATGAGAGAAAAAAGTAAAGAAAAAGAAAAGAGAGAGAGAGAGAAACAGGAAAAAAAAAAGGAAGATAAAAGAGAAGGTTCAGCCCAAATGGGCCCCAAGGTAAGATTTATGACGTATACAAACAAAAAGAGACAAACAAAAAGACTGATAAAAGTATATGACGAGAGAAAAAAATATATATATATATAAGCAAAAAAAGTAAGAACCTCGTCAAAAAGAACCCCAAGTATAAGATTTATATACTATCAGAACAAGCATGAATACACAGAGACACTGGCAGAAGAAAAAGTTGGGAGCGTGGTTACAGATTCTCAGTGTGGGTGAGGAAGTTTATTTTGATTCTTCCTGGATATATCTTGATATCTTTGTTAAAGGACTCAACTTTCCTAAGATAAAGGGGGATTAAAAATTGGTTTACCTATAGGGGTAGCATTGATTGGAGAAAGGGGGTTACCTTGAAGTTTAACTCTATATGAATATTAGAAAATAAAAATAAAAAAGGAATAAACTGGACTAAACTAAACTAAAATTTAAAAAAAAATTAAAAAAAATAGAAAAGCAAAAGAAAAACACAGGTGTATGTATCAAAAAGTTCAGGTTAGAAGTTTATCATGGAATTTGATGTACTGGACATCTCACTGTGATGGTAAATAGGTTAAAAAATTATCTATATAAAAAAAGAAGAAAAATGAACCAGAATAGTGGGAATGAGTTAAAAGTAAAAGTTGTATCTCTGAAGTAGTGGTGGTGGTTCTCTTGTAGTCTTTTTTTTTTTTCTTTCCTGGTTTGTTTTCTTGGGGAGGGGGCTGCCATGTGGGTTTTCAGTCAATGATGTTCCCTGTGTTAATTCCTCCCGCCCCCTCAAGGGGGTGGGCTCTGAGGAAACCGATTTTTTCAGGCTTTTGTTCTCTGAAGGTTTTTATTTTTGTTCACTTCTTTTCTCTCGCCTTGACAGCTTTTGATGGTTTTTGGAGGTTTAGAGGAAAACAAACTGCACCCCGACCTCCCTCTCAGAGAGAAGCCTCAGTCGGCTCCCCTGTGGGTGCTGCAGAGCCCATATAAGTTCCCCCTTGGCCGCTGGCAGAGCAGGTTCCTAGTTGCTGTCCCTGGGGACGCAGGATCTCCTTCTCGTATGCAAAACCACGGCAGCGGCGGCTGTCTGGGCAGCTCCAGAACGCCAGCTAGGTTCCAAGCAATGATCGCACACTGAGATTTTCCCGCTGGCCGGGGCTGAGAGTGCCTGGTCTTTCTGGGTCTAAGAGCGCCGGACTTGCACGCACCTCTCCCGGGGGAGTGTGTGGGGCACGCGTGTCTCAGGCTCTATGGCGGCGCGAGTCCCAGAGCACCAGGCTGGGCCTTTCTGCACCTCTCTCAGGGGAGGGTGTGGGGCACGCGCTTCTCAGGCTGGTAGTTCATGTGCGTTCTGCCATCTGGCGTCTGGCTCGGCTCCCAGCCCCTCACGGGAGCCAGACTCCTCGCCTCCTGGGCACGCTGGCTGCTCAGGGATCAAGACCTGGTTTCTCCGCCACACTCTCTCTGGCTCAGCGCCAGGGGAGGCTGTCCTGGGTCCAGGAACTTAAGCTCCTGTCCCTACCACCCTGATTCCCGCAATTTCCCCCCGCGATCCTTTGCTATTTTTGAGTGCTTTCAACCAGACTCCAAGTTAATGCTGGTCCCCTGATGCAGGGCACTGTCGTACTGGGGTATTAGTCTTCAATCGGTCGCCTCTGGTGGCTCCCTCCCCCTTTTGTTTCTCTTCCGATATCAGTCCAACATTCCCACTCCGCTTTACCTGCCTACTGGCATCTTTTGCCCCTGTAGAGATCCAGACGTGTATAATTCTGATCTCAGGCTGATTTAATGGGTGATCGGAGTTTTTGGTAGGTAATCAGCTCACTTTAGGGTACAGGTTGAAAGGGCGCCTCCTCCTACTTCCCTGCCATCTTGTCTCTCCCTGGCTGTGCAAAAGCTTTTGATCTTGATGAAGTCCCAATAGTTCATTTTTACCCCTTGCTTCCCTTGCCTTTGGCAATGTTCCTAGGAAGAACTTGCTGCTGCTGAGGTTGAAGAGGTTGCCACCTGTGTTCTCCTCAAGGATTTTGATGGATTCATTTCTCACATTGAGGTCTTTCATCCATTTGGAGTCTATTTTTGTGTGTGTTGTAAGGAAGTGGTCCAGTTTCATTTTTCTGCATGTGCCTGTCCAATTTTCCCAATACCATTTGTTGAAGAGACTGTCTTTATTCCATGGGACATTCCTTCCTGCTTTGTCGAAGATTAGTTGACCATAGAGTTGAGGGTCTACTTCTGGGCTCTCTATTCTGTTCCACTGATTTATGTGTCTGTTTTTGTGCCAGTACCATACTGTCTTGTTGGTTATAGCTTTGTAATAGAGCTTGAAGTCTGAAATTGTGATGCCACCAACTTTGGGTTTCTTTTTCAATATTCCTTTGGCTATTTGAGGTCTTCTCTGGTTCCATATAAATTTTAGGATTATTTGTTCCATTTCTTTGAAAAAAATGGATGGGATTTTCATAGGGATTACATTGAACGTGTAGATTGCTTTAGGTAGCATAGACATGTTCACAGTATTTGTTCTTCCAATCCATGAGCATGGAACATTTTTCAATTTCATTGTGTCTTCCTCAATTTCTTTCATGAGTACTTTAAAGTTTTCTGAGTATAGATTCTTTGCCTCTTTGGTTAGGTTTATTCCTGGGTATCTTAGGGTTTTGGGTGCAATTGTAAATGGGATTGACTCCTTAATTTCTCTTTCTTCTGTCTTGTTTTTGGTGTATAGAAACACAACTGATTTCTGAGCATTGATTTTATATCCTGACACTTTCCTGAATTTCTGTACAAGTTCTAGCAGATTTGGAGTGGAGTCTTTTGGGTTTTCCACATAGAGTATCACATCATCTGCAAAGAGTGATAGTTTGACTTCTTCTTTGCTGATTTGGATGCCTTTGATTTCTTTTTGTTGTCTGATTGCTGAAGCTAGGCCTTCTAGTACTATGTTGAACAGCAGTGGTGATAATGGACATCCCAGCCGTGTTTCTGACCTTAGCAGAAAAGCTCTCAGTTTTTCTCCTCTGAGAATGATATTCGCTGTGGGTTTTCACAGATGGCTTTGATGGTATTGAGGTATGTACCCTCTATCCCTACACTTCGAAGAGTTTTGGTCAAGAAGGGATGCTATACTTTGTCAAGGGGTTTTTCAGCATCTATTGAGAGTATCATACGGGTCTTCTTCTTTCTTTTATTAATGTATTGTATCACATAGATTGATTTACAGATGTTGAACCAACCTTGCTGACCCGGAATAAATCCCACTTGGTCGTGGTGAATAATCCATTTAATGTACTGTTGGATCCTATTGGCTAGTATTTTGGGGAGAATTTTTGCATCTGTGTTCATCAAGGTTATTGGTCTATAATTCTCTTTTTTCATGGGGTCTTTGTCTGGTTTTGGGATCAAGGTAATGCTGGCCTCATAAAATGAGTTGGGAAGTTTTCCTTCCATTTCTATTTTTTTGGAACAGTTTCAGGAGAATAGGAATTAATTCTTCTTTAAATGCTTGGTAGAATCCCCCTGGGAAGCCGTCTGGCCCTGGGCTCTTGTTTGTTGGGAGATTTTTGATGACTGCTTCCATATCCTTACTGGTTATGGGTCTATTCGGGTTTTCTGTTTCATCCTGATTCAGTTGTGGTAGTTTATATGTCTCTAGGAATGCATCCATTTCTTCAGATTGTCCAATTTGCTGATGTATAGTTGTTCATAATATGTTCTTATAATTGTATTTCTTTGGTGTTGGTTGTGATCTCTCCTCTTTCATTCACGATTTTATTTATTTGGGTCCTCTCTCTCTGTCTCTCTCTCTCTCTTTTATAAGTCTGGCCAGGGTTTTATCAATCTTGTTAATTCATTAAAGGAACCAGCTCCTAGTTTTGTTGATTTGTTCTATTGGTTTTCTGGTTTCTATTTCATTGATTTCTGCTGTGATCTTTATTATTTCTCTTCTGATGCTGGGCTTAGACTTTCTTTGTTGTTCTTTCTCCAGTTCCTTTAGGTGTAGGGTTAGGTTGTGTATTTGAGACTTTTCTTGTTTCTTGAGAAAGGCTTGTATTGCTATATATTTTCCTCTCAGGACTGCCTTTGCTGTGTCCCACAGATTTTGAACAGTTGTGTTTTCATTATCATTTGTTTCCATGAATTTTTTCAATTCTTTAATTTCCTGGTTGACCCATTCATTTTTTAGAAGAATGCTCTTCAGCCTCCATGTATTTGGATTCTTTCCAACTTTCCTCTTGTGATTGAGTTCTAGCTTCAGAGCACTGTGGTCTGAAAATATGCAGGGAATGAACTTTTGGTACCAGTTGAGACCTGGTTTGTGACCCAGGATGTGATCTCTTCTGGAGAATGTTCCATGTGCACTAGAGAAGAATGTGTATTCTGTTATTTTCAGATGAAATGTTTTGAATATATCTGTGATATCCGTCTGGTCCAGTGTGTCACTTAAGGCCTTTATTTCCTTGCTGATCCTTTGCTTGGATGATCTGTCCATTTCAGTGAGGGGAGTGTTAAAGCCCCCTACTCTTTTTTTTAAGACTTTATTTATTTATTTGACAGACAGAGATAACAAGTAGGCAGAGAGGCAGGCAGAGATAGAGGAGGAAGCAGGCTCCCTGCGGAGCAGAGAGCCCGACGTGGGGCTTGATCCCAGGACCCTGGGATCATGACCTGAGCCGAAGGCAGCAGCTTTAACCCACTGAGCCACCCAGGCGCCCCATAATGCCCCCTACTCTTATGGGGCATAGATATTTAAAATTGTTTGATCTTCTTGTTGGACAGACCCTTTGAGTATAATATAGTGTCTTCCTCATCTCTTATTATAGTCTTTGGCTTAAAAGCTAATTGATCTGAAATAAGGATTGCCACCCCAGCTTGCTTTTGATGTCCATTAGCATGGTAAATTGTTTTCCACCCCTTCACTTTAAATCTGGAGGTGTCTTTGGGTCTAAAATGAGTTTCTTGTAGACAGCATATTGATGGGTTTTGGTTTTTTTATTCATTCTGATACCCTGTGTCTTTTGATTGGGGCATTTAGCCCATTTACATTCAGGGTAACTATTGAGAGAGATGAATTTAGTGCCATTGTATTGCCTGTCAGGTGGCTCTTACTGTATATTGTCTCTGTTCCTTTCTGGTCTACTACTTTTAGGCTCTCTCTTTGCTTAGAGGACCCCTTTCATTATTTCCTGTAGATCTGGTTTGGTGTTTACAAACTCCTTTAGTTTTTGTTTGTTCTGGAAGTGTTTATCTCTCCTTCTCTTTTCAATGACAGCCTAGCTGGATATAGTATTCTTAGCTCCATATTTTTTTTTAATCATTTAGCTCTCTGAATATATCATGACAGTTCTCTCCAGAGGCATGCCAGGACTCTGTGGATAAGTCTGCTGCCAATCTAATATTTTTACCATTGTCTGTTTACAGACTTTTTGTCCCAGGCTGCTTTCAGGATTTTCTTTTTGTCACTAGATATTGTAAGTTTTACTATTAGATGATGGGTGTAGACCTATTCTTATTGATTTTGAGGGGGGATTCTCTGCGCCTCCTGGATTTTGATACTTGTTCCCTTTGCCATATTAGGGAAATTCTCTACAATAATTCACTACAATGTACCTTCGGTCCCCCTCTCTCTTTCTTCTTCTTCTGCAATCCCAATTATTCTAACATTGTTTCATCTTATGGTATCACTTATCTCTCGAATTCACCCCTCGTGGTCCAGTAGTTGTTTGTCTCTCTTTTGCTCAGCTTCTTCATTCTATGTCATTTGGTCTTCTATATCACTAACTCTCTCTTCTGCTTCATTTATCCTAACAGTAAGAACCTCCATTTTTTACTGCAGCTCATTAATAACTTTTTTTTTTTTTCATTTCAGCTTGGTTAGATTTCTCCAGAAAGGGACTTTATTTCTCCAGACAGTGTTTCTCTAATATCCTCCATGCCCTTTTCAAGCACAGATAGCACCTTGAGAATCATCATTCTGAACTCTAGATCTGACATATTACCAACGCCCATATTGATTAGGTCCCTATCCTTCAGTACTGCCCCTTGTTCGTGTGTGTGTGTGTGTGTGTGTGTGATGAGTCTTTCCACCTTGTCATTTTATCCAGATAAGAATATATGAATGAGAGAATAAAATACTAAAAGGGTGGCAAAGACACCAGAAACATGTCCATTAACCAAACCAGAAGAGACCCCAAATCATGGGGAGAAGAAAGGGGGTAAAAAGAAGTTAAAAAATTTTTAAAAAAAGAAAGGAATAAAGAAAATATATAAATTAGACTGATGAATAGAATATATATATATATATATATATATATATATATATATATTTACATGCACACACACAAAAATAAGGTTAAACATGATGAAGGGATGAAATAAGGCTGTAAAAATGAAAATTTTAAAAATTCTAAAATAGGAGTTGATAAGATAATTTGGTTGGTAAAAGAAAGAAAAAGAAAGTGGAGAGAATTTGCTCAGGCTGGAGACTAGAACAAGCCCTGTGCTAGATTTAGACTATATTTTGATCTATTAGAAGAAGTTGTATCCCAAACTTTTTTAGAAGAAAAAACCCTATGTGTATACAAAAGAGAAAGATAGATACAATGAAGGATAAAATATGATTATAATAGTAAAGGTTCAAAGTTTTTTTTTAAGAAAGGTATTGTTAAGATAAACTAGTTAATAAACGTTAAAAGAGGAAAGAGTAAAAGTTAAAAAAATTAAAATAAGAAATAAAAATAAAATTAAAAAAATTAACTAACTTTGAAAGACTAAAGAATGATGGGGAGAAATCCATGAATTCCATGTTTTGCTTTCCCCTCCTCTGGAATCCCGCTGTTCTTGATCAGTGAGCTTGGTCTTGGATGGATTTCTTGCTGATCTTCTGGGGGAAGGGCCTGTTGTAGTGATTCTCCATTGTCTTCACCCGAGGCGGAATTGCACCGACCTTGCCAGAGGCTGGGCTAAGAAATCTGCTCCAGTTCGCTCTCGGGAGCTTTTGTTCCCCGAACAATTTCCATGGAGCTCTGGAGGATGGTAATGAAAATGGCGGCCTCCCAATCTCCAGCCTGGAGAACCTGAGAGCTTGGGGTTCCACTCCTCAGTGTGCCCTCAGAGTAAAGTACTCAATCACTCCTGTCTCCCTCGTCTCTGGCCATGCCTCGTGCTCACCCAGCCTGTGACTGAGCGTGTCTGTCTCTGGCACACAGCCCCATTTGGAGTCTCCAAACCCAGAAGATACTTGCCCCTCTTCCGTGGGTGTCTCCCCAGATCTGCCACTTGTGGGGTCCCTGCTCAAAGAGCAGTGGCCTCACTGTGCCACGGATCACAGTTTAAGGTAACCCCGAGCTGAGAGTGCACTCCTCTGCTCTGTCTCTGTAGCCAGCTTCCCTGTCTACTATGTGCAAGCTCTGCTACACTCAGACACCCCAATCCTTCTGTGACCCCACGGGACCTGAGACCATGCTGTACCCACGAGGGCTCCACTCCCACTTAGCCTCTGGAACAATGTGCCTCAGAGGAGCAGACTTTTAAAAGTTTTAATTTTGTGCTCCATTGCTCCACTGCTTCCCGGGAGCTGGCCCCACCCCCCATGGTCTATCTTCCTGTTGCTTCGGATTCACTTCTCCACGGTCCTACCTTTCAAAAAGTGGTCAATTTTCTGTTTCTAGAATTGCTGCTCTTCTTCTCTTCGATCTCCTGTTGGATTTGTAGGTGTTTGGAATGGTTTGATAAGTATCTACCTGAACTCCTGCTACCTGATGTCATCTCAGCCTGCTACTCCTCCGCCATCTTGACTCCTCCCCCCAGAACTACAAGTTTGATGGAAAACAACTAACAAAGTGACAATTCTAAATCCTTATGAATACTAACTTCAATTCTAAATTGTTAAATGCCCAATAGATCATGGAATTGATAAAAATCATAAAACAAACAAACAAATTCCAGAAGATCTCATTGTATGTTGCCTAGAGGCCCATTTTAGATTAAAGAACACATGGAAGCTGAAAGGGTAGGGATTGGAAAAGATATTCCATGCAAATGGTAAACAAGAGACCAGAGGTGATTTCAATTAAGTGAAACAAATTAGTCTTTAGGTCAAAAATGATGGTAAGAGACAGAAAAAGATCATTATGTAATGAAAAAAATGGAATAACTCATCAGGAAAACACAATAATTAAAAATGCATATGCACCCATATATTTTATGTTAGAGTACCTAAATATACAAAGCACACACTGACAGATCTAAAAGAGGAAATAGATAGCATTACGATAATAGTAGAAAATTTCAATTTCTCACTTTTTTAAAATTGTATTTTTTCAATGTTCCAAGGTTCATTGTTCATGCATCACACCCAGTGCTCCATGTAAAACATGCCTTCCTTAATACCCACCACCAGCCTCACCCAACCTCCCACCCCCCCCAAAACCCTCACTTTGTTTCTCGGAGTCCACAGTCTCTCATGGTTCATCTCCCTTTCTGATTTCTCCCAACTCCCTTCTCCTCTCCTTCTCCCAGTGTTCATATTCATAAAGAATAAAACTTCATGCTCGACAAGTAATTCCCACTTTCAACAATGGATAGGCTAGCCAGTGAGAAAATCAATCCAGAAAGAACAAATGGACCTAAGAGAAACACAAAGAATATTCCACAAGACAGCAGGAGAGCATACATTCTTCTCAAACAGGAAACATTTACAGAACACGTCACATGTTAGGTCACATAGCAAGTCTTAAAATTTTTAAAGAGGAAAATCATACCAAGTATGTTTTGTGACCACAAAGGAATTAAACTAGAAATCAACAACAGGAGGATTAGTGGAAAACTCACAGATACGCAGAAGTTAAGCAACATACTCCTTCACCACCAATGAGTCCAAAAAGAAATCAAAAGGAAAATTAAAAAAAAAAAATACTGAAACAAACAAATGGAAACACAGCATACCAAAAACTTACCAAATGTTGCAAAAGAAGTTCTTGCCATTTGCAACAACTTGGATGGAGGTAGGGATTATGATGTTAAGTGAAATCAGTCAGTCAGAGGAAGACAAATAATATATGATTTCACTCATATGTGGAATTTAAGAAACAAAAAAATGAGCAGTGGGAAAAGAAATGAGAGAGAGAAACCAAGAAACTGAAACAGACTATAGAGAACAAACTGATGCTTACCAGAAGGAAAGTGGGTGGGGAGATGAGTGAAATAGGTAATGGGGATTAAGGAGTGCAATTGTCATGATGAGCCCTGAGTGGTGTATGGAGTTGTTGAATCACTGTATTGTAAAACTGAAACTAATAGAACACTGTATGTGAACTATACTGGAATTAAAATAAAATACAGTAAAGTAAGATGCAATGAAATGGCAGAAGTTATTTTTAAAAATATTTTATTTATGTATCTGAGAGAGAAAGAGAGAAGGTGAGAGAGAGCTGGAGCCGGTGGGGGGGGGGGTAGAGGGAGAAGAAGACTTCTCACTGAGCAGGGTGCCTGATGTGGGACTCGATCCCAAGACTCTGGGATCATGACCTGAGCCGAAGGCAGATGCTTAACGACTCAGCCATCCAGGTGCCGAAAATGACAGAGATGGTTTATAACAATAAACGTCTACATTTAAAAATAAGAGAAATGTCAAGGAAATATCCTGAATTTACACCACACAGAACTAGAAAAAGAAGAACAAATTAATCCCAAGGTTATAAGAAGAAAGGAAACATTAAAGCAGAGATAAATAAAGGGAGACTAGAAAAGCAAAAGAAAAAAGTCAATGAAACTAATTTTTCCTCTTTTGAAGAGATAAAGCAAATTGACACACTCTTAGGTAGACTAACAGCAGCAGTAGCAACAACAACAACAACGAAGAAGACTCAAATAAAATGAGAAATGAAAGAGGACACATTACAACTGATGCCACAGAAATGTAAAGGATCAATAAAGACTACTATACTATGAACTATGATAGAAACGTACAACTTACCAAGGCTGAATCAGGGAGAGATAACATATCTGAACAGAACTATCACAAGTAAGGAGAGTGAATCAACACTCAAAAACTTGCCAACACAGTGACATTAGCTAGATGGTAGAATAGGAGGATATCTGTTTATATCGTCCCTCAGCAACAGGAATTTGACAGCCAGTCAGGGAGAAAAGTGCATTTGTGAGAGCTTTGGTATAAAGGAAGGAGACTGTAAAGTTCAGGTAGAGCCCAAGACCAAGGAGACCTACTTTGAGAAGTCAGACCTGTCTCCAGCTGTCTGAAATTCTAACTATGAGGTTGCTTACTGATCTGGAAATAGCTGCATACCCTTGTAGACTCAGATATGGCCCTGTTTGTTATTGGTACTGCCACCAGCATCATAAACCAAGGGCCCTGGGAGGAGTCATGCTGACCAGTGTCTGTGGTAATAAGCCAGAAGACCTTGGGCCTAGCAGTGTAACCTGAAGTGGACTGTGACCCAGGTCTATCCCCTCACGGCTGCAGTTCAAGGACCCCTGAAGGTAAACCCACTCAACTCAATCTGACTACAGATCCTGAAATGGCCCTGTAACGAGTTACCAGCCTCTCCCAGCCTGTCCAAGGATGTGATGGGAGCCACACCTGTCTGGTTATCTGGTGATAAGCCCACAGTCAAAAGACTCAGCCTCAGGCCCTCAGGTGAACACTTGTCATGGTGCCACCCTAGTGAACAAAATGCTAGGGGTGCTCCAATCCACCTAGGGACCACATAAGATTTATGCCTGTCTGAGTCTCTGGCAAGAAGCCTGCGAAATGAGAACCTGCTGCAGATGCAGCAACAACCTCATGACTCAGAAACAACACAACTGTGATTCCAGAGGTAATACCATCAGCCCAGGGAACTAATAAGGCAAGGCCTCTACCTGACAGAAGAGGTGTTTTCTCCTTCAAATACTCAGATATCAATGACATGGATTATAAAGAAACAGACATATAAGACTACCAAGGGAAAAATCATAAAGGTCCAGTAAATGGTCTCAAAGAAATGAAGATCTATGAACTGCCTGATGTATAATTCAAAATAACCACTAAAAACACCCTCAATGGAATGGAAAAAATAATGCAGATAGATAATTAAATGAAATCATGATAAGAATGCATGAACAAACTGAGATTTTCATGGAAGAAATAGAAACCATAAAAAGAGTCAAACACAAATACTGGACTTTAAGAATACATGGACAGAATTAAAAAGAAAAAAAAATCAGTGCAGTGCTTCATTGGCAAACACCATCACACAAAACAAAGGGACAACTGGAAAGAATGAAATTACTTGGTTAAAGGAATGAAAAAAATTAAAAAATGAAAAATGAAAAAATGAAGGAAGCCTCCATAAATTGTGGGACACCACCAAGTGGATGGATATTTTCATTATGGGAGGTAAAAAAGAGAATGGGGTGGTGTCAGCAAGTTATTTATAGAGATAATAGTTCAAACGTCCAGAATATATAGATAGATATGGACAACCAGGTACATGAAGCTCAAAGAACCCCAAGTACAATCAACCCAAATAAGATTATCTGAGATATATATATCTATATCTATATATATATATATATATAGATCTCTCTCTCTCTCTCTCTCTCTCTATATATATATATATAAATACAAAAGTTGAAATTTAAAAAAAAAAGTAAGAGAAAAATAATTCATCATATGCTAAGGAAATCACGTAAGTCCATCAGCAGATTTCTTAGCAGAAACCTTGAAGATCAAGAGGGAATGGGATGATATACACACACACATACACAAAAGGATGATTATATAAATTGAAAAACTGCCAACCATAAGGAATAACATGGAGGACATAGGGATATGGAGAGGAGAAGTGAGTTGGAGGAAATTGAAGGGGGAGACGGACCATGAGAGACTGTGGACTCTGAGAAACAAACTGAGGGTTTTGGAGGGGAGAGGGTGGTGAGCCAGGTGGTGGGTATTATGGAGGTATTATGGAGGGCACGCATTGCATGGAGCACTGGGTGTGGTGCATAAACAACGAATTCTGGAACACTGAAAAGAAATTGAAAAAAATTAAAATTAAAAAAAAATAAAATCTTTAAAAAAAAACCCCTGCCAACCAAGAATGCTATACCTAGAAATACTGTCCTTCAGACATGAGGAGAGATAAAGACTTTCCTAGACAAACAAAAGCTGAGGGATTTCACCACCATAGGTCTGCATTATGAGAAACACTAAAGTCAGCTCTTCACATTGAAATGAAAAGATGCTAAGTAAAAACATAAAAACTACAAAACATAAAAAGTATTAAACATTGTGAAAATATAAGTGTATAAAAGTCACTGGTAAGTTAAAATATATAGTAAAATTAAAAATAGTCTGATAGTTTAATGATGGTGCATAAGTCACATTTATCTCTAGTATAAATGTTAAAAGACAACAGTGTTAAAAATAACCATATGTAAAATAGTTTGTTAATGGATGCTCAATATAAAAAGATAAAAAGTGTGATATCAAGAGTAGGAAATGTGGGGAAAGAAGTAAAATGTAGTTCTATGTTATGCTATTGGAGGTAAGTTGTTATCAGCTTAAAACAGACTGTTATAAGATGTTTGAAGTGGGCCTCATGTTAACGACAAAAGAAAATAAATCTAGTAGATATACAGAAGGTAAAGAAAAAATTATTACAGTGTATGACTACCAAAGCCAAAGAGGAAGACGGCAAGAGCAGAAGGGATGTCAGAAAACAATGAAAACTGTCAATGGAAAGAGCTTACTTCTCAATACGTACAGTAAAGTTACATGGATTATATTGTCCAATCAAAAGACACAATGTGGGTGAATGGATTAAAAGGTATATGAGCCTTTTTAATCCATCCATCCACATTGTGAGAGACTGTGGACTCTGAGAAACAAACTGAGGGTTTTATAGGGGAGGTGAGGAGGGGGATGGATGAGCTTCGTGGTGGGTACTAAGGCGGGCACCTATTGCACGGAGCACTGGGTGTGGTGCATAAGCAATGAATCTTGGAAGACAGAAAAGATACAGTTAATGGTTCTTGTTCTTTTATTAATGTACTGTATCACATTGATTGATTTGCAGATGTTGAACCAACCTTGCAGCCCAGGAATAAGTCCCGCTTAGCTGTGGTGAATAATCTTTTTAATGTACCGTTGGATCCTATTGGCTAGTATTTCGGTGAGAATTTTTGCATCTGTGTTCATCAGGGATATTGGTATGTAACTCTCTTTTTTTTGGGTGGGGTCTTCTTCTGGTTTGGGGATCAAGATAATGCTGGCCTCATAAAATGAGTGTGGAAGTTTTCCTTCCATTTCTATTTATTGGAAAGGTTTCAGGAGAACAGGTATTAATTCTTCTTTAAATGTTTGGTAGAAGTCCCCTGGGAAGCCATCTGGCTCTAGGCTTTTGTTGGTTGGGAGAGTTTTAATGACTGCTTCAATATCCTTACTGGTAATGGGTCTTTTCAGGTTTTCTATTTCTTCCTGGTTCAGTATTGGTAGTTTATACATCTCTAGGAATGCATCCATTTCTTCCAGACTGTCACATTTGCTGGCATATAGTTGCTTATAATATGTTCTTATAAGTGTTTGCATTTCTTTGGTGTTGGTTGTGATCTATAAAGAACTTATCAAACTCGACACCCAAAGAACAAATAATCCAACCAAGAAATGGGCAGATGGCATGAACAGACATTTCTGCAAAGAAGACATCCA
Organism: Gulo gulo luscus; assembly: GCA_024510155.1. Taxonomy (NCBI): domain Eukaryota; kingdom Metazoa; phylum Chordata; class Mammalia; order Carnivora; family Mustelidae; genus Gulo; species Gulo gulo. Next base: position 183,472 of record JAJHUB010000197.1, read on the forward strand.
AATGGGCAACAGACACATGGAAAAGTTCTCAACATCACTCGGCATCAGGGAAATACAAATCAAAACCACAGTGAGATACCACCTCACACCAGTCAGAATGGCTAAAATTAACCAGTCAGAAAATGACAGGTGTTGGCAAAGATGTGGAGAAAGGGGAACCCTCCTACACTGTTGGTGGGAATGCAAGCTGGTGCGGCCACTCTGGAAAACAGTATGGAGGCTCCTAAAAAAGTTGAAAATACAGCTACCCTACTACGCAGCAACTGCCCAACTGGGTATTTACCCTAAAGATAGAAATGTGGTGATGCAAGGGGGTACATGCACCCAAATGTTTATAGCAGCAATGTCAACAATAGCGACACTATGCAAAGAGCTTAGAGGTCCATCAACAGATGAATGGGTAAAGAAGATGTGAATATATATATATATATAGATATATATATATATATATATGCTATTAAAAAGAAAAAAAAACAAAGAAATCTTGCCATTTGTAGTGATGTGGATGGAACTAGAGGGTCTTATGCTAAGCAAAATTCGTCAATCAGAGAAAGACAATTATCATATGATCTCATTGCTATGAGGAATTTGAGAAATAAGACAGAGGATCATAGTGGAAGGGACGGAAAAATTAAATGGGATGAAACCAGAGAGGGAGACAAATCATAAGAGACTCTTAATCTCAGGAAACAAACTGAAGGTTGCTGGAGTGGAGGGGAGTGGGAGGGATGGGGTGGCTGGGTGACAGACATTGGAGAGGGTCTGTGATATGCTGAGTGCTGTGAATTGTGTAAGACTGATGAATCACAGACCTATACTCCTGAAACAAATAATACATTATATGTTAATTAAAAACTAAATAAAGTTTCAACAGTATGCCCACTTTAGGAACACAGTCTGAGAGTGAAGGGATAGACAAATGCAAATGGAAATCAAAAGAGAGCAGGAGTGGGTATCTTTTTCTCAGCTAAAATAGACTTTCAGTCAAAATCAGGTACAAGAGACAGAGAAGGCCCTTATATACTTATAAGGGTGTCCATTTATCAATAGGATATAATGACTGTAACCTGGAGGATATTATGCTAAGTGAAATTAGCCATATACTACATGATTTCACTTATATGTGCAATCATAAAAGGTGGTACTCATAGAATCAGAGAATAGAAAAACAGTTACCAGGCACTGGGCAGAAGAATAGGGGAAAGAGGCAGTAGTTGGTCAAAGGGTATAAATTTTCAATTATATGATAAATATGTTCTATGGATGTAATATACAGCATACTGACCAGAGTTAGTAACATTGAAATTTCCTAGAATATACTTTCCACGTTCTCACCATACTGAAAATAGATAATGATGTGAGGTGATAGATGTGTTAATTAGCTTGTCCATGGTAATCTTTTCACCATGTATATGCATATCAAACCATCACGTCTTACACTTTAAATATATGCATTTTTAATGTGTTAATTATACCACCAGTAAACTGGTGGTGGTGGGGGTGGACATGCAATAATGAAGCCAAGAACATTATGACTTCACTGTGGAATTCCACAAAACATTTAAAGAAAAATTAATACCCATTCTTCTGGGGGAGGCAAGACAGCGGGGAAGTAGGAGGAGGCACCCTTTCAACCTGTACCCTAAAGTGAGCTGATTACCTACCAAAGAACTCCGATCACCCATGAAATCAGCCTGAGATCAGAATTATACACGTCTGGATCTCTACAGGGGGAGAAGATGCCAGTGGGCAGGTAAAGTGGAGTGGGAACGTCGGACTGATATCGGAAGATAAACAAAAGGGGGAGGGAGCCACCA